>JAHZMU010002299.1:0-40750 GCA_027743725.1 Rambutsinella grinnellia | reverse complement strand
AAAGTTTAACGGTCTATTCTACGGAAAAGTTTAACGGTCTATTCTACGGAAAAGTTTAACGGTCTATTGTACGGAAAAGTTTAACGGTCTATTGTACGGAAAAGTTTAACGGCCTATTCTACGGAAAAGTTTACCGGTTTATTCTACGGAAAAGTTTAACGGTCTATTCTACGGAAAAGTTTAACGGTCTATCTTACGGACTAGTCTATGCCAACAACTAGTCAGTTGCCGCCGACTAACCCGTGCGCTGCGCACTTTTAGACTTTATTAATAAAAGCACATTTCTCTTCTTTTGTAAATATTTTTAGCCTACTCTTGGTAATAAAATCATAATTTGAAAAATATATAAATCTTTTTACGCAAACATCTCTCATAAATAAAATCAAATAAATCAATTCAATGCACAAATTAAACCATCAAGGTCAAGCGATGATTCTACGAAATATACTCTGCCATTTATGGCATTACCTCATCCATCAATAAAATTTCTTTTTAAAATCCAGACTCCGGAGAGAAGAAGAGTGTAGGCGGAGATGAAGTAATTGCCATTGCCATTTTTACTACATGTTTTGCGCAGACTACGTAAATACTCTGCGCAAGAAATGTCCAGAAAGGTTATGATGGCGTAGATTGTCTTTAGCTAAAGCAAAAAACATACTTGTCCTTATATGATGGTCGCTACAAAATATTTTGGTTGATTACCGACATAAACCTGCGTTTGCTTGACAATTCGTAAGCGGAAAAGGTAGGAAGGTGGATTAAAAAGAGTATGTAAATATATTTGCTGCATTTGTCTGCAAAAGCATCATTATCAAACTGGATTAAGATATTGTCATATTTTCGGAGAAAGTGTCACCTGAAAATTAAAAATGCAGCCAGAAGCTGGTGAGCTAAAATATTTCAAGTATTTTTTGCGAAGGTTTTCACTTTTAAATTGACAATTTTAGATTTTCGTGCGATTGGAGTGAATGAGCATATTGTAATCAACACAGGAAAAGGCATGGCGTTGGTGAAGTGAAGAGAAACGAAGCTGTAAGTTGAGCGTAATTTTGCGGAGAGGAATTAATTAATTTGCTTCGTATAATTTTTAATAGATGCACCGTGACGCCCAAAAGCACGCCGACTTTTTAGCCGAGACGGGTCGGTATAACTTTTTTATCAAACGAAATATGAAATAAAACATTTCTTAGTTTTTTACAGGAGCTGGAATCCCAATCTGATTATTCCATCTTAAGCAGAGCGTCACCCCCAAATTATATTCTAGGTCGCACATAGCTCGTGTTAGAATAACGCCTTCGTAAGTTCTGCTATAAGCTGGAGGTTCATTTTCCCCACAAGCACTTCCACTCGTATTGCTCTGTGACCTTGCATGACCTGACACAGGCACCATTTCAGCTCCATAATAATATCCCAATTGGCTAGTGAAATCCAAATCATCCTCATCCCTAGGGAGGCAAATGGGGCGATGATCAGAAGAAGCATTTGTAAAATCCGCATCCAATTTTGGGAGGAGAACGTCACTGTTCAACTCGCTCATATTCTTTAAAATATTCCTTAGAAGGAAATGCGAGCTTAAAATAATCTGAGTGACATTAAATAACTCTCCATCAGTATGATTTAGGGAGGATGAGACCCGAATCGATTCCTTCTTAAGGATCGCTTCATCTCTAACTTTGACATCCCACGCATCAAAAATATTTAACTTTCTTCCTTTTTTATGAACGCAATCGTGCGAAGTAGCGACTAAATTTGAAGTGATGATTGTCCCGGTGCAGACTGTATCATTTATCTCATTATCATTCGAGTCCCTTACGACATGAATGAATAAATGCCAAATGGGGCTGCCCACATTGAATTGGTCTACGGCGCTTCCGCATTCTGGAAATAAATTGGTTAAATCTAGTTTAAATTATTTACTCTAAATTTATACCGCAGCCAGGCTCCTCCTTCCTTTTATAAGTCTTTTCAGTTCACGGCCCTGGAATTGCATATTCATCTATTGGCTTGACATTTGGTTTGTGATATAAACAGGCTTTGAGTTTATTGCTGAATATAGCACAAGTAGAAAGAAGCGGAATAAATCCATTTTAATTAGGTCATAATCTATTACGTATGCTTCTCAAAATATGCTTATTCATCTTCTAAGAATAATTCTAAACAATAGCTATTCAAATAATTAATTTTATTATTTCTCACCTCCCTCATTTTACAAGTAATCAATTGCTTCATTTTATTCTTGGCAATTGTTTCAGGAAATCTTCAATATTTTCGATATGAATTTTTTGCAACATAATTAGCATCAAATCTAAATTCTCTGACGTATGCAAAGAGAAACTTGCTTCATCATTCATACAAACTCATCGGCATGTGTGAACTAAATAATTTTACAAGATGACACATGTTCTCAAACACGCATAAACCTAAGAATCAATATTGCAATGAAAGCGTGAAGAAAAAATGATAGCAAAATCTAATCTAATCATTTCATTCAGAGAATACTTTTATTTTGCAATTATTTAAATGAAATTTTACAAATTAGCTTAAACCTAAAGCTTAATAACATAGTAATTGAATAGAATAGAATAGTTGAAAATTAAATGGCTGCTGACAATTTGTTGTTCTTGGCTGAAATGCTGCCTAAATACAACTTAAACTAAAAATAAATAATAACATTTTATGGCCTTGGCCCCTTCTGCCCCTTCTAGATTGCATCTTCGTTGACGACTTGATCCCCTCCTTGATCTTGATCGTTGACGTGTTGTTCGAATTCGTCCAACACAACGCAGTCTGAGTCTGAATCGAGTGGGTCTGAAAGAAAATAGAATTTTAGCCTTTGAATTCCACTCAAAATTATTACCCATTAAACGTTGTCGTTTGTTGTGCGTGTAGGGTTTCCTCGGGCACGTTTCCTTCCTTCTTTCCTTTCTCCGGCGCGTTTCCTTCCTCCTTTCCTTTCTCGGGATAATCTGGTGGACCCTGAAAGAAAATTGAGAATTGATTAATTGACACTTGGCAGGGTTAACGACAAAAGATTTGAATATTTGTTTACTCTTTGATATGTTGGTAGTAGGTTAATCTGTCAAAGATGATTTGGCATAGTGTACAGCACCAATAAGGACCTCTAATCTCTTGATGGAACTCTCGCGTGCTTAACTTCCGGTATTCCTCCTCAGGCTTCAGAATTAGCTGAATCATCTGCTTCCCTTGTAACCGCTTCAAGGCTTTCTTTGCAACCTTCAATGTCGTAATCTTCTTCCGTTTCACATCACATCCATCATTAATTTGTCTTCTCTTCACCCCATCCATTTTAATAAAATCCCGTATGCGCATATTTATTTATTATCTCTAAAAAAATCTCCAAATATGAATATTCCCTGCCAAGTTTATTGGTCCACTTCCGCCCCCAAGAATTTAGACCATTTTTAGCGCATAGTTTACTCTTGTTACTCAATTTTTTCACCTTTCCGCTTCGCTCCCCAATCCATTAATAGCAAGAATGGACATGTTATCAAAAGATTACTTTATAAACCATATCATATGCCAACACCCTTTAAAAAATAGCTCAAGAGAGAAAGAAATCTTGTTCAAAAATCTTTAAATCTTCACTCTTCTTCACCCCTCTCAATATACAACTCATGTAGCTGCAATTAAGCTCGAAATTCACATCTTTTCACGATTAAAAATGTATAAATGCATGTACGCGCTTACAACTAAATCCCATCTAATTCCTCGAATTTTTTTAATCACGCTTAATCAGAAGAGAGAGAGGAATACATGGCTTGTTTCTTACAAGATGAGTTATAAAAATCAACCTACGCTTGTTTTTCAGAGAGAGAAAAAAGCTTAATGAGTGGGGAGTGAGTACCTCAAATAGGATAGTGAATAGCAGTTATCACCGAGAAAAGAGATAAGGAAGAGAGCTAAAACTGTACTTTATCTTGGCCAGAACAAGATGATAAAAGTTTTTTTTAAAATATTATTATATTGACGTTTATGCTGATTTTTTAAGAAAAAGGGTTGATTGATGATGACTTTGTTTAATGATGGTAAGGGCGCAATGATGAAAAGGAAATGAAAAGATGAAATGGTAAAAAGAAATGTAAAAATGGTTTTAAATTTTATATTTATTAAAGCACGTACGCAAATAAGGAGAGAGCCTTAAACAATGTTTTAGTCTGGGATAAGCAGAGGCTTAAACAGTTTTTAGTCTGAACTATCAGAGTTCAACTGAAGACGAAGTGAAGTTAGTGCCAAGTACGGAGTTAATATCAGGGGATAAAATCAAAGTATTACGAAGTTCTTCTAGTGTCTTCTCTTGTCAATCGGCGATATCTGATTGCGTTTTTCTTGGCGTTGGTTGGAATTAGGGTGGCTCGTGTGAGAAACAAGTGTTGTATGAAAAGATTAAAATTAAAAGAATAAATTAATAAATTCTTCTTGACTCTGTTCTTGACTTTGTTCATAATTAGTTTTCATTATGCCATAAATTATTTAAGAGTTTAGTCGAGTAAAAAAAGTGTTTAGTTTAATAATTATGTGTTAACTGATATGTTAAGAAATAGGGTAATTGAGGAAGTGATGCGGAGAGAGGAATGTGTTGGTCATGTGATTAATGTGAAGTTTGACATGGATTGACATGATTGCTGAATGGTTAGTGCAAGAGAGTGGTTGTGCCCTGACACTTTTTGTAATGAAAGGCAGTTGGTGCAAGTTAAAGTGATTGAATCGGAGTCTTAAGGTTATCGTCAAATTTCTCAAAGAAATTGGATGGATTGCCTGAAAGAAAAATGAACTGTGATAATTAATAAGTGCAAAAGGTAATAATTTTTAGGGGAATGTGAGAAAGGGAATTAAGTCTTTTGGTTTTTGTGAAAGGTCATGTATATCCCGTGTCAAATAGTGGATACGAGTAGTTTGGAGAGTCAGAGTGATGACGGAAGTAGTATCCATTTGCAAGGGTGCTGCCCTTGCTTACCTAGTCAGAAGCATGAGAGAGAAGTTGGATCTTTTGAAGTGAGTTTATTAATTAAGTAATTTTTTTCTATAAATAATTAGTTTGAATTTGAACAGGCGGAAGATCCAGAGCTTTTGTTTTCACGCCATCGTGCTGCGGTGATAGCTGGGCATAGGTTCTTTAAGAATCATGGAGGTGGATGGAATGTTCAGAGTGAGGCTCCGCCTCTGCCTCAAACAGGGCCGCCGCCTTTACCTCCGAGGAAAATGGGGAGCTTTTTTCCTCAAGATATTCTACCAAGAAGGAAAGGAATTGATGAAGAGTCAACAGTTCCAGTACAAGTTATTTCTTCTTCTGTGCCAGCGATTACGAAAAGGGCGAGGAAGCCAATAGTCCCTTTTATTCCCGAAGTGGCTCCGCAGAAACCTGCAAAGAATTCAGGAATAAATTGTCCTTATCTAAGCCCGATTGATGTCGTAAGTAAAATATTTAATAAAGCTTTTCTTGAGCTAATTCACCTTTTAATTTCAGGCTGCAACAAGTTGGGAATGGGATTTTGGCAATAATGAAACTTTAAGTTCGGAAGAGGCTCCGGCACCATCTATTTCTGAGAATGAATCGGGGGCCACAGACAGAGTAAATATTTGGGGTGACCCTCCCGTAGTCAAGAAAGGTTTATTGATGCAACAAAGAGAGAAAATCTGGTCGAGGTGGAAGGAACGCTATTTTATCTTGACTAGAGATTACCTCCACTGCTTTAGGAGACTACGAAATGTCTACAGACTCCACATAACTTTGAGTGCGATGGGCCAATTCATTTATAAATTGAGATTGGCTAATGTGGAGGATATCCAGTGGGATGTGAGAAGAGGGGGATCCCGGATCAGCTTGCAGATTAGACATGAACCGACGATTTTACTCAAGTCGAGTAATAATGATGATAACGATTTACTCTATCACTGGTACAGCCTCTTGCAAGAATGTATTTGCATGAGCAAAATCAGGAGACAAGCTATTAGAGTCTTCAACACTAGTTCGGAGGAAGATAGTAATTCTTCCAATCAGTCTAGATTCTCAGCGGCCATAATCACAAACGAAGACTGTAATATTAGCAGCCACAGCTCTTTTGGAAACTCTTCGAGGACAAGTCGGGGTAGTTCGAGTCAGACAGACCTTGTCGATTTATACAGGCGGTGTGGAACGCGCCAAAGCATTCATAGCTCAGCTAGTAATATACCAGTTTCGGTAAGGAGACCCCCGCCGAACCCGAGAAGACAATCAGGATTCTATTTGCATGACCCCAGGCCCCCTTCACAAATGAGCCGTCCAGCAACCCATCTATTTAAGAGGGCTCCACTCCCCGTCCTCGACTCTGAAACAGAATGTGATGACCACGAACTCCATGGTATCCTAGAAGGGCTTCCGAAAAGGTGCCAGAACCCAACCAGAGAGATAGAAGCTAGCTCACACGCCAGCAGCCATCGCTCCTCCGTCCCCAGAAGAGTCGTGCGAAGCCCATCCCTAAATAATGAAGAGATTGACGAGCTCGACGATCTAGTTACCCCATTTAGATGTGAATCCCGCTTAACTTTAAGGGAATTTGTTAAAACGCCTTGGCGTCCCAGCTCATGTTTGCCTGACGATAACCTCCGAGAAACAAGCAGTTCTCGTCTCTCAGCCTTCCCCATCCCCGCTCGCCGACCTCTAGTTCCCCAACGCCCCTCCTCCTCCTTCTCACGCCCTCCCCCGGGCGTCTTCGGCGGCAGAAAAGTCCTCCCCACACCCTGGACAAAAAACCCAACCTTACAAATCGGCAAAGGCGTTGCCTTCTCCCGTTCAAATGTTATCGTATGCCCTTCCAAACTATCCGCTGATGTTACATATTTACGAAGAGTATAAATAAAAAGACCTTCTTACAACATGATGATAGCATTTTATTATCAATTAACGTTCTCTCTCTCTCCTATTTTACAATCGTTGTCAAAAGCTAGAAACAAGTATCATGTTTTACACAGACTGCATTTTTCTTCCTTATCCATAAACATTTCTTTTCTCTTAAATATTTACATCTAAACATTTTTAATTACGATACAAAAATCCATTTTACCTTCACCATTATCAGTTTTTACAGACAGAGAAATGCTATTATTGTAACTACACATAGTCTTTACACTTTAAAAGAGAATTCATAAAAACTTATTGACAGTACAATTGCCTCTTATTATAAATTATTTACAGCTAATTCACTACCTATTTAATATTTACAATATTTACAATTTTTTAGAGCATGTTGACGTTCAGGAAGATTAAATCTTTCCCTTCTTAATATAATTATTAGCTACATAGCCTATCTTATAACTACTCTGGAGAGAGAGAACACATTTATTTGTGAAAAAATTCATCTCTCTTCTACTCTCTAAACCAATACCTTTCTTACTAAAAAATTAAGCTAATCATTTACAGATTCATTTCCCATTTTTTTGGTCTATATTAAAATTGCAAAAAGTGAAAAAGCAACTTTTAAAGTGCATCATTGGTAAAATGTTTCCTTAATAAATTATTTTTTGTACAAATGTACAAGTCATAAAAAGACTTTGTTAAAAACTACTTGTTGTACTCTTGCAAAAGAGGTACTGAATATTGGAGAGAAAACAAACTTCCCACAGCCATCATCACATACCCATTCCATATGAAAACTTACAAATTTATACATAAAAAAACAAGTCATTTTAGAATAAAATTTTTACAAGTACAAAGGCTAATTAGTTAACCAGTCTATAGTTAAAAATATTTCCGGTATCTATTTAGTAGTAGCTACCCCTTATAGAAAACTGCACCATGTAATTTAATACATGAATAGTTTTTTAATGTTTATTCCGGATGCTCCGACTTCTCGCAATACTGTAAAAGGTGTCGTAGTGGGAGCCTGAATGGTACATATATTTCGAGCTACTTGAGTCAGGGGCAGAGCACTGGAATAGGACTTGAGCTACTATTGCTGCAACCTTTTGTTCTAATATGTGGCTCATGACCAAGGACAGGAGACGGGGCTCGTGTTGAACGAAGAGGGCTCTGTTGTCAGGATGGCGGGCGAGGTTGAAGAGGGTTGAGGCAGCTCGACGAAGCATATCCAGGCTGGTACCCATTGCCTCAGGGTTCTCCCGCAGGACTTGGAAACCGTGGTTCATAGAGATGTTGTTGGCGTTCACTTCCGCCTGGAATAGATTAGGGTTAAAAATTAAATAATTATATTCAAAGATCATTAAATTTATAACAAGCCTTTTGATTTCCTTACCTGCTCAATAAACGAGATAAGTAGCGAAATGCAAGGGTTTTGTAATGCAATCGTTCTCGCCACCCCGGAATCTGCAGCGCTCAAATATGATAAGAGATTAATCGCGAATTCCCTCATAACTTGGTCTTCAGAAGGGCACAAACTTCTACACAGGAGCTGGCACAACCTCTCAATCCTAGAATATGGCGGAGTCGCCAATAACAAGTCCATATTGCCTTGGGTCACACTCAACTTGCACAGAGCCTCAATAGCTAGTCTCTGCGGAGACAGACTCGACATCGGCCCCAAAGTCGGGAATGGATCTTGACCATAAGCTGCTGGACAAACGGCCCAGTGCAACAATCCGTCTAGGATTGGCCTGGAAATCTCTTCAGAAAATTGACTCAAATCCATTTGACCAGAAATGTTGGCGATCATGACAAGGACGTGTTCCCTCAAGTGGTGAACGTATTCCCACCACCATTCTCCCTCCGCGCTTAAGCTGGTGCAGGAGTCGACATCGATATCGACTCCCGTGCCTGAAGCGAGCAACCCTTCTTCATCTACCTCTTCTTCCTCAGCTTCAGCTTCACCCTCCTCAGCCTTCTCTACTATTTCCTTGCTCTCTTCTTGGCTCTTCTTCTCATCCTTTTCATCTTTCTCATCGGGCTTCACCTCAAGTTTTTCTTCCTCGACCTTTTCCGTCTCCTCTTTCTTCTCTTCGCTCTCCTCCTTTTTCTCTTCACTCTCATCCTTCTTCTCCTCCTCTTTCACTTCATCCTCCTCCTCCTTCCCCACCTTAAACTTTTTCGACGTCGGCTTCCCCTTCAGCGGATGGTCATGATGGATAAGTATCAACTTGCCAAGTAAACTCAAGAATGGAATGCTCTTCCCAAACTCAATCTCATTTCCCGGAACAAATGTCAAATTCCTCAAGATATTAAAGATGCTCAAACACCTCCTCGCCAAATTATCCTGAGTCTCCGTCACTTGATACAAGCTCGGCTCATCCCTCGTATAACATTCATCTTCAAAATCCTCCAACTTTTTCCTCTTCAAAGTTGACCCATGATCTTGGACAAAGATGCTCCCGATCTTTACACAATTCCTAAGTATTTCCTCACTCTCATCATCATTATCACCAGCGGCATCCCCAATGTCTCCAATCACATTTGAACCATTAGCACTACTATCACTTGCCGCTCCCTCACCATTCACAACACTATTTCTGCTGTTCTCATCCAAATTATCCGTTTCCATCAGAGAATTCTCTTCCGTCTCGGGCAACCCATTCATTCTCCTATCCATGTGGTCGTTTGCATCTTCACTCTCAGCATTTACATGCTCCCTCTTAATTCTATCCATTATCTCATCCAACTTCTTCAGTCTCCTATTATTCTGCTGTGAAATGGTTGGAAGCTGACAATTCTTCGTCTCCTCCTTTTCCCCATTACTACACGTCGATGACGAAGAAGATGAATTATTCTCTGAAAGCTCAGTCTTTGATGAGTTGTTTCCATTCCCACTACTTTTACTCTCTTCCTTCTTCGCAGGAGCAACTGCAACCATTTTTGGCAACTTGGTTTCACAACGGTAAATATCTAGGAGTTCACTCTCCGCCAATTCATCACAGTCTTCTGGCTCTCGTTTGATCTCTGGAGCCTGGTCTGAGTTAGTTGAGGTTGAGGGCTCTCCAATACTACTACTTCTCCTCCTCTTCCTATTAAATCTCGACCGGGAATCTGTGAGCGCAGTCTCAGGTTTCATCACTCGAACAACTGGAACAATGTTCAAGTCGGCTGTGAAAGACGTGACCACATGTTTCGTGAGCTCCATTAGCCCACCAGCTACTCCGTTGTTTTGTACGGTGCCGAGATCGGGTTCTAAACCTTCACGGATCTTCTCCTCCGCATCCCAATCCCTGGGGCCGGGGAGGACGAAGGGTTCATCGTCTCGGGAAACTAAACCAACTGTTTTCTTTCCGATTCGGCTCATCAAAGTGTAGTTGGTGGCTCCTTGAAGGACTATTGTGCGGTGACCATCGCGAGGGAACTTCTTACGCGGGGTTCCAATGTCAGGCTCGTCTTCTTCGTCTTTCTCATTAACTTCGTACCATTTGCCCTTCTTTGTCTGCAGAAAATAATAAAATATTTAGCATCTTCCCTTCTTATTACTTTTTAATATTTAATTTATTTCCAACAAACCTGCATTGGCTTAATATCATCAATCTTATCCCCTCCCATCTCAATCCCGATTGAATTTCCAAAGATGAGAATTAACGCCCGCCTCAACTGCTCCAACAAAATATCCAACAACCCCGGCAGATAAGTTAGGGAAAAGTAAGAGACGGAATGATCATCATAAAGGAGAACATTTAAGACATCAAGTGCCCAAGTTGTCTCAGCCAACAACCCCGATTTAAGACACATCATAATCCTCCAAGCTTCCACTGGCGCCACATCATTCTTATGCATCTTCCTCCTCCTCGGAAGGACCGGAGTCACTCCCTCCACACTATCCATTGGGAACACAATCTCCTTTTTCATAACTGCTTGTGGAGAACTCTGCAATTGCATTCCAGGTCCACCAACAGTAGGAGCTTGAGGGAAAGGAGCGGCTCCTGGGGGAACGGCAATAGCTCCTGGTGGTGGCGGCATTCCCTTCCCAGGTACAGGTGGCTGAGGGCCAGTGATTGGAACAGGTCCTGAAGGTCCATATCCTTTGTACATATCACCTTTTCCTGGCACGGGGAAAGGGGGCCTTAGCTGAGGTCCTCTACCCGGTCCAGGCGGTGTCCACGGAGGCTGCTGTGAAGCCTGACCAGCCGGTGACTGCGTTGGTTGAGGTGGACCATACCTCGTAGAATGATCAGGTGGTGGAGGATGTGGATGTGTCCACTGAGGAGTATTTGGCGTTGAAGGAGGTACTGCAGCTCTCGCCCCAGCATTAGGCTGAGCCCAACTGGGAGGAGCAGATTGAGTAGGAGCTGTTGGAGGTGGTTGGGAAGGAGAACCTTGTGCAGAACCAGGTGGCGGAGTACCATGCGGTGGCATTCCAGGAGTTGCATTTGGAGGTCCTGGCGGATAAGGTCTTTGATGAGGAGGGTATTGATTCCCACTTCCTGGCCAACCTAAACAAATAAAAACCACCCAAATTAACACCTCAACTCATTCATTTTAAATTAGCTAAAAGAAAACTATCAAATCATGCGCTTCACACTTTCAAGAAGGCTGTAGAGATCCTGCTGCGCATCCAATGACCAAGACGTCATGTTGAAACAGTTTAAATAATAATTTTTAGCATGTGTTTTACCCAAAGCATAAAAAACGGGTCAAAGCTATAAACTATTCTACATAAAAAGTGCTTCTACGAATAAGCTTTAAAGACACAAAAGGACATTGTCCTTTGAAATTCTCAGAACAATTCACAATTCCTAATTACGTCATGCAATAAGCTACGTGTCAAGACAAGGACACAAGAAGGTTAAAAAAAATCATGCAGAGTTCTACTTTTTTTGGCTGCCATTTTTTCGTATACCTTCGCTAGGGATCCATGGTGGTTTGTTAATAGTGTTAGGAGTGGGTGCGGGTGTTGGTGGTAAAGTGCTAGCAGGAGTTGAAGGAGTGGCTGCTCCACTCTGGTGATGGTGTGGTTGTGCAGGGGATTGATTGTGTGAAGTGGCTGCAGCAGCAGCTGCTGCTGCTGGGGATGGCGAAGGGCTAGATCTTGGCCCGTGATCACGCCCCGCATGCAACCCCGATCCACCTACGCTACTACCATGCTGGGAATGACCATACATACCATAGCCACCCTTTGAACCCTGACCATCTACGGAAGGAGAGATTTTTACACATAACATTCAGGGAAGACACGAGGGAAACATTCCACAAACCAAAAAAATATATCCCACCCCAAATAGCGTGCTTGGAAGAGGCAGTGTTTGTGAAAGAGAGGAAAGGGTTGGCTTACCATATGAAGGCATCCTAGGCTGACCCTGAGGTGTATAGCCGGGATATTGGGATGGAGGTGAGGCGCCAGGTGGTGGCGCATTTGGATCTTTCCCACCAGGAGGGTAGTCAAGTCTTCGTTGATTTGCGTGGGAAGGAGGACCATGCTTACCGCCAGAGGGGGGCTGAGGACCCGTTTGTCCCATTGGATAACCCTTCAAGTGAAGGTAAGAATTAAATTAGACTTTTCCACTTCGCTTCAGCAATTTTTACGCTTTGCTTATGCTTACCTGTTCACTTGGAGGCGGTTGGGAATGATAATAATCCTGATTCGGATACCCATTCGGGGGCGGATGCCCTGGCGTCCCACTCGTCGGCGGATATCCAGGCATTCCCCTGTGCGGCGAGCTACTAGGTGGATGCGAAGGATAATTCACCGGAGGCGTTCCCCCCGCGGGAGGTGGCGGTCCCATATTATACCTGTCTTCTTGGCCTGAGCTCGATGTCGAAGTAATTGGCTGTTGTTGCTGACTCGGCGCTTGGCTTTGGTGTGGTTGACCCTGAGGTGGATATCCTCCTTGGGAAGGAGGCTGTGCAGCCGAGCTCGTCTCTGGATATTGTGGATACATCGGTCTCCCGGGACCCGGAGGTGGATAGCCGGATGCTCCATAACCTTGTTGATTGTAGGCTTCATGAGGTTGACGACCGGGGTATTGATCCCCACTTGGGGATGAGTATGGAGGGTAGCCTCCAGGTGGACCTTGGTAACCTAAACGTAAATAATCCATTAGAATCCCTTCAATCTCAAATCATTCCACACACAAGTTAAGCCACACTCGGAAAAATAGACAGACGAAAACAGAACGCGCGGACACAGCGCAGACTCTTCTTATACTACAGGTCAAGCAAGGTTCTATTAAGCAGCGCGCGCTTCAAGGAACACAAAGGTTTGATGCTTGCCAAACATTTAGAGGTGAAGGGTGAAGACATTTAGGGTCTTGGATTGAGTTTTGTCTTGACAGAAAACTTTTCTGTAAGTCTTTTTGTTTCGTAAGGAGGTTGTGAGGACATACCGGGTGTAGAGGTTGAGTACTGCGGATACTGATAAGCCGAATTTGGCCGGTGATGATTGTATTGCTGAACAGGAGCGTAGTGAGGTTGAGGTTGTTGATGTGAGGGATGTTGTTGTAAGTCATCAAAAGGATTTGATGCACTCACCTGAGTCTTTTCACCTACACCAATTTATACAATTATGAGAGTCTAATTCTAAAAGACTAAAACTCTTCGTAATTCTCCAGCACCAAATCTCTTTCGGGAATAGGTTTAACTGTGTTTAGACTACAGAGTCGGGATTAAATTCGTTAATTAGTAGGGGAGACTTTTGACAAGGCAAGCATCCAGCCTTATCCCAATAATGCCCCGGTTATACTGAAAAAGCAAGAAGGGCAAGCCTAAAGCCTAGCTCTAGTTAATTGTCAGGCTGCTGAGAAGGAGAAAGATTAGTTAGTTTTTTTAGCATTGCGCAAGACTTATCCACGGAGCACTTGAAGAGTAAGCGATCTCAGACTTGGCACAAGATATTTTAGAGAATCATTAGATTTTTAATTCCAAAACTACTCTTACCGGAATGAGAAGGTTGAGTCGGAGGTCCTGAACCAGGCGGAGGAGCTGGTGATTGCGCCGGAGGTCTTAGAGGACTTGAGTTAGCATTACTTCCACTATTCCCAGAGCTTGAATTAGACTGATTGTATTCGGATGGTGGGGGAGGTGCGTGTGATCCATATGGGGTTGATGATCCACTCCCACCTTGTGCAGGGATACTATTAAAGCCATCCATAGAACTAGTACTATTATTATTAGCTCCTTGGAATGAGTCTTGAGAGTTGGAAGAGCCTGGGGATGGCACTGGAGCTGCTTTTGCCCCTTTCTTTTTCGACGTCGTCTCCATTTGATTCAAAAGTGGTTGGGGATCTATCCCACCTCGGTCGAATTTACATTCGAATGGAAGTAAATGCTTTGTGTAGTGCTTTCTCAACGTATACGCGGCGCTTGAAGACGCTCCAATTCCTAAACTACCTGCGATATCTTTCCACGTCTTGTTTTTCGTTACCTGTTAAATAAAAGCATAAAAATAAGCCATTTTCACCCTCATAAAATACAATCTTTACAATCTCAACTCACATCTAAACATCCACCTCTCTCCTTCACTAAAAAGTACAATTTGAACAAGTCTAATGGATTCTTTGATATCGTTGGACAAGCCGTGATTGGGGTGCCTTGCTCGTCCATGAATTGCATCAGTTTATCCAGAAACCCTCTCCTATCCGGGTTATCATCCATGTCATACATCTTCTGTAGACTATCGGGCTTCTGTAAATTCCAAAATAACCATTTAGTCTCTCCTCTTTACATAAAATTTCATCCCAAACAAGCAAAGCATAGTCAACTATTAGAGCAACCACTACGTAATCAATTACCGAGGAACTAAGCACGGTTAGAGAATTTTAAGTTTAAAAATTAATACTTTTTAACTGGATTTTGAATATGCACTAAAATATACATAAACATCATATAAATTAGTTTAAATAGAATGGAAAAGATAAAAAATGGCCTACTAACTTTTTTTACCTTCGCTTTCGGTTTAAACTGTTCACTTGGTGGTTGTGGGTGACTATTCAAACCCTTCATAATCACAAACATTCAAAGTGCAAAGATTAAAGTGCATGTCACATTAAAAAAAATAAAATATCTAATTATAAAGATTTTTTAAGAAGTATTTGAAGACATGACATTAATCTTTTCATTATTCTTTTGGGGAAAGTTGAGTAAACTTTTTCCAAGAATAAAAAAATAAACATTTAGACAAACATTTAAAACATTTCATTTTTTTATCTAGAAAGGTAACCTTTCCCGATAAGTAAAAGGGGTAGACATTTATACATTGACACGACAAAGACATTTGAGACATTCCAGACATGGAAGAGAAAAAGAGATAAAAGGGGAGGGTTTTTATAAATGATGAGTTGAAGGTTCTTACGGGACTGGCAGGAGTTCTTGGCCAGCCAGGACTATTCATATCACCGTCTTCGTGGGCTGAACTCATACTCGCAGCACCTGGCGATGGTACAGCGTAACTTGTGGGTGTGGTTGGGTGACTCGGATAGTTTTGATGACCGACAGATCCCTCCTTCCTTAGCTTTGGCATTGCTGGACCATCATCTCCACCTGATGCTATTAAATAATGGGAGGTTTAGTAAAGGATAAGTGAATAATAATTGGTTAGAATGTCGAAATTACCTCCAGAAGTATTAGAGAGGGTAGACTGCTGAGATACATCATCAACATTAGTTCCATCCGGGCCGACAGAAACGATATTTGGGGGATTTCCTGAATTAGGATCTGAATCTGGAGGTCCTTGTCCACCAGGCGGTGCTAGATGTGGTAGGGAGTGCTGAGGATGTGAGCCAGGAGGGGGTGTTTGCGAAGGTGAAGTGGACATATTAGATTGAGGTGGTCCCATAGGCCCGCCAGGTACATATCCTTGTTGGCCATGCGGGGGTGGTGGTGAGAATCCCATTTTTTGTTGTTGCAAATGTTGCTTGAGATATGGTGGATGAGATCTTGAATTCGGATTCGGTGGTGCCTGTCCCCCCGGTGGTGTTGGGCTGGCCCATGGCTGCGGACTTTGTTGGGAGGGAGGTTGTGGCCCTCCGTATTGTTGTGGGGGGTAAGGACTATACTGATTTTGTTGGGGAGCGGGCCCACCTATATGATTTGGGACTTGGTGACGTGGAGGAGGATAGTTATTTGGAGGCATTGGTTGCTGTGATGGAGGTGGAGGGTAGGGATTCATCATTCCACTGTGGTGTGGCGGTCTCTGACCGTATTGTTGTTGACCTTGCTGGTGCTGAGGGTGCTGCCAGTGTTGTCCCTGTTGGGGATAATGCTGAGGTGGATTTGGAGGTGGCCCAGGATGACCTGGTGGGATCATTCCTTGATTGGAATGGCTCAATTTTCCACCAGGAGGGTATCCGTGGTGGGGAGGGGGAGCCATTGATTGCTGTCCAGGGTAGGAACCTGGCATAGGTGACTGACTCATCCTTGGAGGTCCACTCCCATCAGATTGACTACTAGACGGCCTTGGAGGAGGCACTGGAATGTTTTGACTCCCTGCAAAGTAGATTAGATTGTTATTAGATTGTTATTAGATCTGTTCAATTCCTTAAAAAGCTTTTATTAAAAGCTATACTTACCAACTGCTGGTGACATAGATCGTGAACTAGCAGATCCTGTTGGAGACGGCGAAGGTCTTACTCCCCCACCTCCTGGGCCACTATCATTACTATTGCAATCTTCAGGTGGTGGAGGATAACTATTACTAGAAGGTGATGAACCTTGCGGCCTATGAGATGGGGAACTAGATGGTGGAATCCCTCCTGCACTACTCACTGGAGGATGTGACTGTACAGATGTCGACCTAGGTGACTGCTGAGGGGAAGGAGGATTCGTTTGTGCATGGTTCATTTGCTGCTGAGCTAAAGACGGTGATTGAGGCGGGGGTGGGGTTGACTTTGGTGGATGACCTCCGTCCGAACTACTTTGTGGTCCAGGAGGTGCAAGGCCACTTGACTCTGGAGGCATTCCCTACAATAATTCAAACAAAAACAATCAAAAATCTACTCAAATTCTCTACTCTTCTTATTAAATTCTCTTTCATTCCACTTACCGGACCAGGAGGATAATGTGAAGGCGGTTGATTCTCTCCAGGTCTCATCCCAGACCCTGGACCGGGATATCTTTGAGCAGGACCAGGAGGATAATGTGGTGACTGAGGGGGTGGAGGGAAACCTTGTTGGTGGTGTGGGGGCGGTTGTTGATGCATTCCCGGGGGTTGATAGTACTGACCGGGATGTTGAGGGGGACCTGGCGGAGCACCACTACTTCTTCCTCCAGACTGAGGGGCATTCTAAACAAAATCATTCATAATTTCATCATTTCATTTTCATTCATCATCATCATAAAAATATCCCATCATCTCATCATCATTATCATCATCTCTCCTTTCACTTTCATCACCTAATTTAATTAATCGACAAAGTATCAAACGAAGTTACATAAACGTAAACAAGCATATGTGTGACATGTGCTCAGCATTTCCCTCCTCCTTTTATCATGATCAAGGAAATCCTTTTCACACATTTTATTATTTTTATAAAAAGGGTCTGTGACATTGGCCTACCTTTTCTTAAATTCAACAAAAGCTAATTGTCAGTAGAGAGCTATTTACATCAAAACTTGCCCGCCAGTCTTACACGATTCTTTCACCTTGGCTCTTGGCTCATGGCCAACGCAACTTGTTTCCTCCAGGCAAGATAAAATGACCCTTTCTTTAATCATCTGCCTTTCACACGTGACTGACGTATAAAAAGTATAAAAGATGCAGTTCCACGATAGAATTATCAAAACATTTTCATCTTAAAATGCAAACGAATTTCCAGGAATCATCTCCAAAAAAGAAAGTCGCATCATTAAAGATATTTTACCAAGTCTAGTTGGAAAAAGGAAACCTGAGCCGGCGTCACTACCAAAACCCTTTCTAAAAGGACGAAAAAAGGTTGAATTTTCTCCATACAATAATATTCCAGAGAAAACAGAGCTCTACCAAAAAAGGGAAAGCTGTCTTCTCCATCTACACTACTTTATCGATCCCTAGTTCTCCAGCTTTTCCTTTTCTAGCTCTCTAGCCATCCAACCATTTTCCATACCACTCTGGCAAATGTTAGAACGCTTTTCTCTCTCTCTACTTTTGCCCCTTTCTACATTATAAATAGAGTTTTGTGCAAGAGGGGAAGTTGTGTAGCTGTCTGTGTAGCTCCTGTCCATCCATTTCCCAATGAAGGGAAGAGAGAAGAATTGGAATTCGACCTCGCTAACTCCATTCTCTCTGAGTCGATATAAGAGCCCGAGCCAAGCTACTATTCCAGAGAGCTCTTTCACTTGGAATGAAACTTTTAGAACTGAGCTTCTCCTTCCGATATAATATTTCTAGAGGAAACCTTGCATGCTTCGCATCGCACCGCAGCTGCTCACTCTCCTTTCTCTTTTTACATCCTAAAAAAAGATAACGTTCGTTTTCCAGAAAATATTTTACCATCACTACTTTTTTCTCTCTCTTTAGCTAAAGGCATAAGGATATAAAATGAGAGTGCAGCTCACTCCAGAGATGGAAAATAAGAGGAGGGAGAAAACGAGCACGTCGGCTGCCGCGCTCTCTCTTTCCAGACTTGTGTAATATCACGTAGGTATAGCTCTTAGCTAAGGGGATGTGAAATGAAGCAACGAACCAAGCCATTCTATATTTTATTCCCACATCTTCTACTTCATATGTCAAATGCTCTCCCTTTCTCTCTCGCATGACAAGGGAAAAACTTTTCCCTTCTAAGGCATTAGAGAACAGCCAAAGCTAGATAAAACGTGTATCCGGATTCTCTCTCTTTGCCTAACGACTACCTAAACATTAGCCTTTCTCCAGAGATAGATGAAATGTGTATGGGTTCTGTGGGCGTAAAGCAGTTGCTACCTTACGCGAGAGTTTCCCTCGAATCGAAATGAAAATGAATGAATGCTTTTTCTTTGTTGCTGCCTTTACCATCATTTTCTCATCCGGTTTCAAAACATCATTCGCGTATTCGATAAAAACTTTTTATCCAAATGATAATATAGCACATGGCATAATTCATACTTTGGCATAACACCTTCCACCAACTTAGTAACTATGGATGGTAAAATAATTAATTAGCTAATCTCTCTTCGACTCGAATTCAAAATCTATATTCTTTCCAATCCACAAATCCAGAACTGTGCAAATCTATAACCTCTGACCTCTCTGAATTTCTCTAGTTTTTCATAAGCTTTGAAAAAAAATGGCTGCACTTGCTTCAGGCTCAACTCCTGCGACTGATCCCGCTCATGATGTCGAAGCTATTTGGCAAGAATTGAGTGTTGGCATCCGCGACGTTTATGCCCATCGGGAGATGACTCCCGAGCGTTTTATGCAGCTTTATACGTAAATTAATTAATCACTAATCACTGACCACCCTACTTATCTACCTTTCTTTTTAGTTACGTCTACAATTATTGCACCAAGAACCCCAGTGGGAGCGATGGCTCTGGGAATAGGCGGACTGGAAGATTGCAGAGGACTCGTGGGGGTAATCCTGACGCATCTTCTTCATTCATCGGACACGATTTGTACCAAAGGATTCGAGTTTTAATCAAAGACTATCTTTCCGAACTGACAAAGAATGCGAAGGACATTATGGGAGAGAACTTGCTTCATTACTACTTAGAACAATGGGAACGCTTTGTATTCAGCTCGAAAGTCATGAATGGCTTTTGTGCTTATCTGAATCGGTAAGAATTAAATTGTTTCAGAACTAATTTAGTACTTTTAACAGCTTTGTTTCTGTTCCTGATAGCCACTGGATCCGCCGTGAACATGATGAAGGGCGAGAACACATTTGCCAAATCTACCAATTAGCGCTTGACATCTGGAAAGAGACTTTCTTCGAACCTCTTCATGCTACCGTAAAAGCTCTCGACATTTTCATAACTTTTCTAGCTCAAATTCCACTTCCTTTTTAGACCATCTCTGTCGTCCTCCAACTAATCAATCGGGACCGAAACGGCGAAATGATAAATACCAGCATGATCAAGCGAATGACCGATTCCCTCGTCGAACTCGGGAAGGACAGAAACGCCCAAGATATGGCGCAAAACCAGAATCATAACGATGACCTCGGAATCTACCAGCGTCGATTTGAAGACCCTTTTATTGCCGAGACTGAAAGCTTCTATTCACACGAGTCCCTCGCCTTCCTTCATTCCGGTAAAACTGTCTCCGACTACATGAAGAAAGTGGAGCAGAGACTTAACGAAGAGAAACTCCGTGTTGGAATCTATCTCCATCCCATAACAATGGATCGGCTCATGAAGTGCTGTGATGGCGTCCTGATTGAAAAGCAGCTTCCAACCCTTCACGAAGAGTTTCCCAAGTTGCTCCGCTCTCAAGAGTCTGATGATATGGGGAGGATGTACAATCTCATTTGCAGACTCGATAACGCCTTCGGAAATATGAAGGAAACTCTCCAAAATCATATCCAGTCTGAGGGAGCCGCTGCCATCATTCTAAACAGGGAGCTTTGCACTACTGACGCCAAAGAGTATATCAATACTATTCTGGAAGTGTTTCAAAAGTTTAATACGTTGGTCACAACATCCTTCGCTAATGACTCTGGATTTGTCGCCGCTCTTGATAGAGGCTGTGGAGCGTTTATCAATCATAATGCGCTCACATTGTAAGAAAAAATCATAATTCTCCACTTCAATCTAATCATTTTATTTAATAGGGACAACCGAAGTGTGCACAAGTCGGCTGAGATGCTCGCCAAGTATTGCGACCTTCATTTAAGGAAGACTGGAAGGAACTATGAAGACCATGAGCTAGAAGAGATCTTGAACCAAGCGGTATAAAACTTCCCTTTTAAGCCAAATGATATTTTACAACTCATTTATTCTTCTAGATGATCATCTTCAAGTTTATCGAGGACAAAGACGTCTTCCAAAAGTACTACAGCCGAGCCTTAGCCAACCGCTTGATTGGGAGCTTGTCAGCTAGTGATGACGCCGAGTCTTCAATGATTACAAGGCTGAAAGTAGCTTGTGGATTTGAATACACTCAAAAGCTCCAACGGATGTTCCAAGACGTTGGTCTCTCCAAAGATATGAATGATGACTTTAGGATTTGGATGCAACGCCAAGACATCGCTGAACCAATGAGGGTCGATTTCTACATGATGATTTTGGTCTCAGGCTCTTGGCCATTCAGCCCTGATGTCAGCGATACTTTCTTGCTTCCCCAAGTGGTTAGTAAAAATTAAAAATAAAATATCCACCAACTTTAATCTCTGATTTCTCTAGCTCGAACCCTGCGTCAACATTTTCTGCCAATACTACGGCGAAATGCACACAGGCCGGAAGCTCAACTGGCTCTATAGCAAGTCCCGTGGTGAAGTCGTTACCAACTGCTTCTCTCAACGGTACACTTTCGTCATGTCTACCTACGCCATCGCCATAATCCTCCAGTACAACACTGCAACCTCCTACAGACTCAAGGAACTCGTCGAATCCACCCAACTCCGCGAAGACATTGTTATCCAACTTGTCCAAGTATTTATGAGAAACTCCGTCCTCAAATCAGACGATCACGAAGATAAGCTTTCTTACAACTCCGAAATCTACTTGAACAAAGACTACAAGAATAAAAAGCTCAAAGTCAACCTAATGATCCAGCTCAAGACTGAAGCCAAGCTTGAAGATGATCGAGCCCAAACATCAATCGAAACCGGAAGAGTCCACGAAGTCCAAGCGGCTATCGTTCGAATCATGAAATCAAAGAAGGTCATGGACCACCAGCTACTCCTTAGTGAAGTTGTGACGCAGTTGCAAAACAGATTTTTGCCTTCCGTTCCCCTCATAAAGGTATGCTAATCATTCATAATATTTTATAAAATATCTAAACCCATTTTTTTGCAGAGATGCATTGACGAGCTCATCGAAAAGGAATTCTTGGGACGGAAGGATGGCGAGCCAAACACCTACGTTTACAGAACTTGACCTGGATGGTCCAAAAATAATTTTTTCAAATGGGAAAGTGCAAAATTTTTTAAGTTTTCATTTCTATAAATGTGTCTTCCACAACGCGCATGATTATTGAATAAATTGATTAATAAAAATTATGAAAATTATGAAAAAAATATGCAGAGCTCCTTTCCTTTTAGACCGGCAAATTCCCACGTGTCTCTCAAGAAACCACATCTTTTCCATATGCTAAAATGTCATTCTTTCACATCCTTTTTAACATTTCTAAAGAGACTCTCTCTCCTTTCGCCTCGAGAACTTTCTTTCCCTTTGAATGGAATGCATACATGAGCTATATAGAATATGTACTTTCTCATCTCCATAAAAAAAGGTTTCGGTGGACATCCTAACCCATACGAGACTAATAGTAATATCCGCTTAAAGCTCCCTTCCTGTTTCACCAAAATCTTTCGTTGAATGAAAAACGAGTGTAAACAAAAAAGGTGGAGAGGATGTTGATGATGATGATGATGGTGATAACTGGATCTCTATCATTTTTTTTGACATGTACACATGTCTTTCCATTGATAAAATTCGACCGGCTCAGGTATTGGGCTAGTACCCTTTTTATACGAGTAAAATTTTCATATCCGGGCTTGATTACAATCGTATGGTCAGGGCTAAAAGTTTTTAATCATCCCAACTCATTCCTGAAAAAATGACTCTTATATAAGCAGAGACCTTCTCTCTTTACCCAAGACGGAAAAGGGAAGGGGAATTTATTATTGTCTCGCTCTTTCACACATTCTCCTTTTATATATATAAAAATATAAACTACTTGTTATATAAGTAGTTTTATAGTTTTTTCGTGGTCTCTCTCTTCACTGATAAAATGGAAACAGCTGACAACTTTTGCAATCATCATCGTTTCGAAAGAAAAAAAAATGAGGAAATGAACACCCAAACCACGAGGTCCATCATAACAAGTTTTGTGTCTCTACCCACCCCGTAATTAAAATGCACTCCTCTTCTCTCTCTCCCTTTTAATGCCCAATTAATACCAATTTTTATTATCATCTCATGTATCATTGAAATAGTAGCTGTAGAAAAAAACGTTTATGGCTTGGGCAAGGTCACATAAATGGTAAAAATAAATGCATAATGAAGGCCGACTTGCCGGCAGAGAATTGGCATTGGCCTTAAATAAATGACGCGTATAAAAAATGACAGATTACTAATTACTATTGGGCTAGGTCAAGAGCCAATTGTTAATGATTTGTAGAGGAAAAATAATTTCCCTCTTGGTCAAATTTTTGTAAAATGCTTTCACATGCTCCCATAAATAATAGTTTAAAAACTTTTCATTTGAATAATGAAGGAAAAGTTTACATATTTTGTAGGGGAGAAAAGGGGGAGTTGCAAAACTTTTCCAGGTGGTAATTAGCTTATAGCTTTCACTCCTAATATTTCCCTAATATTTCACAGTGAACACCTGATGATTTCTCCAGTAAAATAAATTCTTAACGCATGACATCCTCATCACAAATGCTTTCCCTTTTGTCCTGATTAAAAAAATATAAACCGAATGTATAAAAAATGCGTCTCATAAAAAGGAAAATTGTTTTTTCATGAATGAAGGCAATAAAGACGAATGCCGTCGTCACCCGAGAGGAAAACGAGAAAACAAAAATCTATCTCAGACAACACATTCCAATCCACATGGTCCTTTCTTAAAAATGTTTTCTTATAAGAAAGTACTTTTCCTTTACATCAGTCTCAGATGATCTCTTTCAGATATTTTTTCACTTCTTGAATGCCAATGAATGGGTGAATACCACCGGCTTTTTTACTACTTCCCTCCAAAAACTCTGACGTTTACATGAGAGTTGGACTAATTAGTGAAGGATGTCAATAAATGGTTAGGGTAGAGAGTAAAATATGTAAATTGATATTTCCTTCATTTGAGAAGCAAAGAGAGCTCTTGTTTACATTTATGTGTGCCAACCGATATGAGTCATATAAGAAGGAGGAATGTATATATTTTGTGCCATGTGACAAGGTAATCTTTTATGGCCAGAGATTGATAACAAGTGATTCCCACGCGATGATGATGAAATGACATTTTTGACAGGGGAAGGAAAGTTTTATTCTCTTACCTGTCTATACATTTGTTGTTGTTGAAAAGGAGGAGGTGGAGGATGTCCGTAAGAGTTTGGTGGCCTTTGAGGAGGTGGCCATCCTTGGGGTCCAGCAGGGTAGTCAGACTTACTATGAGGGGGCATATTGTAAGAATTATGCTCATAGCCAGTTGGCGGAGGGTAGCGGTGTGGTGGCTGTGGCTGGTGTGGCATTGATGGCGGAGCACCTCCTGGAGGAGTCCCAGTAGCACCAGTGCTGCCTCCTCCAGCCGCTCCAGGTTGAAGTAGTTGGTTTAACGTGGGCGTTGGCCCACTTTGTTGCGATATGCTTTGCCCTGTCATTCCAGCAGGGCCTGTGGGGGGATAACCACTACGCATTTGTTGAGGAGGGTATTGGCCGGATACTGGTGGGGGTTGCGAACCCGGAGGACCACCTGGCAATGGTTTACCTAAGAATAGAAAGAGAATTTAAGTATTTAAGAATGCTGTTGAGAGCTCATCTTTCCGGATGTGACACTGATTATTTCTTTATTTATTCTTACCGGGAAATCTCATCGGAGGTTGTTGATGAGGAGGGTAAGGATGTTGATAATGCTGTTGATTGACAGCCATTGGATCACTATTATTCACGTGGTGTTGAGGGGGTCCATGGTCATACCCTGTCCTGCCAGGGTAAGGAGGATAACCGCCACCAGGATATTGGTGGTGTCCAGATGGCGGCGGAGGAGGTTGTTGATGTGGGGGCGGCGGATACTGATGGGGCCCTCCAGCTTGCTGTCCCTGCTGACTTTCTGGAGGAGCACTAACACTATTCTCATTAAGACTGACCGAGGGCATCCCGGCTCCACTGATTGTTTGGCTGCAGCTGAGCACAACAATGAATCAGAACAATCACTTGTCATTGGCATTTGACAATGGGGAAGTAGCCCAGGGGCTCTGCAGAAACTCTTTCCTGCCCAACCAAAAACACCCAAAAAATTATCCTATAAAGTCCAATCCAATTCCCAGAATGTCATTTTCACTCAACACAATTCACTTTTCACTCCACTTGTTTATCTATGCAAAACGTTTCGTATGCAAATTCAATTGTTCTTCAAAATTATGCAAATCGCTCGTCTATTTTTGAACTCGCTTATCTTTCATTATGCAAATAACAATGTATGCAAATAATCACAGATCCAAAAACGTACTCTGCTTATCTATGCAAATTAATTTTCACTTCAATTCTTCTCCAATCAATTTCCGTTCCTTTTCACTCGAACCACTTCCTTTTGGAGAAATCTCGACCATTTCCAGTCCTTTTTTTAAATCCTTTTTATCTCTGGAAAAACTGATTCGAACTGTTCCATTCCATTCCAAAGTGTTCCAATTTTGCGGCTAATATTTTACACTTTTTTCGCCGTCAAAACTTTACATTTTTACACAAATTTCACTCAAAAATCCCCAATTTATATTCAAAAAGCTTCGAATCTTTTGCAAAACCTTTTATTCCACCAGCCCAATTCTTATACGCTGCTTATTCTACAAAATATTCTGTGACTCCTTCTATTTCTCTCTATTTTTGAAGTGGATTTTTGTGTTGAAATCTTTCCCTTTTTATTCGGGAAAAATTACCTTCTTGGAGCCCTTTTTTTGCTGAATAAAACCCCCCTTAATTCACCCAATTTTGGGTGAAATTTGCTAATTTTTTCCGTAAAAATTACGAAAAACGGGGCAAATTTTTACTCTTTTTCTCTCTCTCTCTCTCTCTTTGCTTCTCGAGGTATTATCAGTTTTATTTGAGTTTGGAGTTGCAAGAGAGAGAAGAGAATGTATATAGCATTGGGAGTAGGGAAAAATATATGAAAATTGTACACGAATATCACATCAATGTTAGCTCTAACCATTCAACATCAGCCTTCACAAGAGAGTCGAGATGAAGCGAAGCATTTTTCAGCCCTGCACATTGTTTAGAGAGTCGGGTACACTCTCTCGTCTTATGACAGGACTTAAATTTTCTACCTACACTTGAATACTAGAGGAGAGCTTGGAGAGAGAGAAAAACAAGCCATGTTATATAAAATTGGGTATTCTATGTGTGTGGTATGGCTTGTAGAGAACTCTGACATGTTAGAGTTAACATGAGACAGAGCTATGTTAAATTATCCAATACTCTTCGTACATTTTATTACAGCAAAGCTTTTAGAGCACAAAATATTATAAGAATATAGATTTTCTCTCTCTCTCCCTATCCACTTCTCATTTAGTTCAACTATTATTGCTAACTCCCTCTATGCCTAGGTTTTAAGCGGTTGGAGAAGAAAATGTAGTATATTCCTTGAGAAAATTGTCCATAATATGTCATAGGAGCATAGATGGTTGTGTAAAAAGTTGTCTTGTTCTGGGGAAAGGAGAGCCAAAGGCATATAAAAAGAGAGAAAAATGTAACCATCAATGTTGAGGATAACACACAAGGGATGGAGAAAAAATAATGAAGGAGAGAAATATAAGGGGGAAAATAATCATAATCATATATCCATTATAAGAAGGATGATAGTATAGATTTTACTAGACTGGAAATGGTTGAATGTTGATGATGATGATCTTCCTTTAGGAAATGGTATGCATGTCATCTCATCATAAAAGGTTTTACAAGGAGGATAAGCTAAAGTATATGAGAAAAAGCCGCCGTCATTTCACTCGGCAATTGTGTAGAGTATAATCATATATAGATTTGGGTTCTGTTATTGCACTTTGTTGAGAAAAGTTTTGCTCTCATCATTATTTATATGTATGCATTTCACAGAGAGAGAGAGCTGAGGCTCTGGCTCAGCAATATAAGAGGTGAACATCAAGGGGAAAATGTAGAGGGAAAAAATTGTTGGCTGATGAAGATAAAGCGGTAGACTCATTCCCATCATGATGATCAGAATCGTGAGCCTTCTTCTCATATAGGGAGAGAGCCAAGAGAGGTAGAGCAGAGTCATCGAATTTCCCAAGTAGAGAGAGACTTGTTTTCTGCTTTATTCAATGCCTTACTACGCCGTAGTTGTTGGAATCGGGAACACGAGGACAGTATGAAAAGGAAGGAAAAGGGGAAAGGATGAAGTAAGCAGTGATGATGGTGAATGCGGTGGTGGTTCAGTAATGCTGAAAAGGTTGATGTTGGTGCAGAACTCTGTTTTTTGGGATTGGGAAAGCTTTTATATATATTTTCCTCCACTTCACTGCATTGTTGTTTTGGCTTCCCTTCTAAAGTATTCTCTATCCATGTCGGCCTTTTTCTCTCTGCTTCGAAATGAGATGAATATAAAAAGCTGATGTGGCTCCTTCTTTCTTTTATGAGTTTAGTGCAATGCTCCAAGAGTTGCTTAATGCTCCTGCTGTTTCTCTCTGCTAAAGAGAGGACGACGAACGACGCTACATTTTCCCCTTATATTCTGAGCAAGCTTAAAAAACTCTGTTTTTCTTTTCATAGTGAAAAATGGAATGGGTCTGTGAGCTCTCTTTTCTCTTTGCAGTTGGTGTGTTTTTTTCAGAGGATGAAAAAGGTTTGATGATAACTGAAAAGGGTGAGCATGTCACTCTTCCATATCTAAATGATGGTGATTCTCTCGTTTCAATTCCATTAGGATAAGTTTGCATGAGCAAAAATATTTTTGAAGAAGAGAAACATTTTTATTTTATTTTAAAACTTTTTGATTCGCAAATGATATGTCATTCGGAGACGATGATGACCTAGACATGAACAACTTTGTCTTGTCCAAGAAAAGGCGGGAAAGTGCCGGTAAATTTTAGACAGGAAAAGAGATGAGACCTTTCGAGTGAGTGAAGCTCAAACTCATTCCTTTAAAAAAAATTATTTTCCCCTTTTTGTAAAGAGAGAGGAAAAAGGGAATAAAAAAGAGAGACGGGTAAAGACAGGGATAAGGATAAAAAATAGGACTGTTCATTTATTACGAAGAATGTTGAAATATTTTTTTATCTTAAGCTAAATGTTCACATTTCTTTAAAGGATATTAAGAAACTCTTTTTTTCCTCTTGCATAATAAATGAACGATCCATTTCGTGCAGAAGAAGGCAAATGGGCAGAGTAAAAATGTGGTAATCTACATCTAACTGCATGCATCACATCATCTCTGCCAAGCTTTTCTCCCTGACGGGTAACGAAGAGAAGAATTCTCTCAAAGCATGAGTCAGTAGTCAGGATTAGATTCTCAAGAAAAAGTTTAAAAAGTAAATGAGGAAATGCTTTTGCCTTTTTGCCTAAATCCCAAGTCAGGATACCGGCATTTCTTTTCAAGCTGATTGATGAAGAGGGGGAGGAAGTAGAAGAAAGGCTCATGAATTTTGGTGACACTTGAGGAGATTTTGCAAACCCTCACGTGTCTAACGGGAGCAGAGTTGCAAAATCTGAATATTTTGAGCTCTCTTTTCTCGGAAAAACTCATCTCATCTATGCACTATAAAGTTTATTACGGTCGCCAATTTTTTTTCGCAATAAACTCACTCTTCCCATTTATGCTTTTGGCATTGGTCCCGGAAAAAGAGCGATTTGCGAAACAACTTTCATGTCATTTTCCCATCGTGAATCGAGCTATTGAACAAGGATGAATGGACTGGTTTTCAATTTATCATCATTTGATTTATTTTGTTTACAGAGGTAGAAAAAAGTGCAACGTGCCGGGGGAGAAATGAGTTTACTCACAGACACGTACTCAACTGCATCTTATTTTTTCAACACGTGCATTCCACTCCAAAAAGGTTGATAAAAAGGGAGATGAAAAGTAGTAAAAAGGAAAAGCTTTAAGAGAATTCCATGCAATATTCAAAAGTAAACAAAACCTCATTTTTGAAATGAAGGGCAAGGCAAAAGAGAGTGCAACTGGATCTTATTTGTTCTATAAAGTTTTGCAATAAATGTTTTTATGTCTGAGAAAAGTTTTGGGGAAGAGTTTTTCATGAGCCTAATATTAATGAGCGGGGAAGAAGTATTTTTCTTTCATTGAAGCTCCGCGTGTTTAACTTGAGGAGATAATTAACCAGCTGAGTTCATAGTCACGACAGATGTGAGGATGGTCATGAGACAATTGAGGTAGAGTGAAATTAGGGAAACAATTTATCTCTCAATCACTATCTCGAGAAGATCAGATGCGATAGGAATTTAGCAAAAGTTTTTTCTCTCTCCAGAGTCCGGAGCATAAAAGTTTTTTATAAATGGCCATGCCCATGCTGGTCATGATGAACTTAAAGGAAACCTGCTGGTCTCTAGAAAAAGCCGGTAGAAAACATTTTCCCACATATATTTTGGGATAAAAGGTTTTCCACATGGGTTCAGCGTGTTTCCTCGAAAATAAAACTTGTCCTTCCTCATCTGTAAAAAGCTTAGCATTTCACAAGCAAAATTAATCCTTGTAAAATAAGCTATGCTACTTCCTTCCCGCCTAATCTTTACACGAGTCATTTCATTTCTGGAAATTGCTTCTTCTCACTCATGCCAAAATCATGTTTGATGACTTTGGCTCATCAAAACTTGTTCGGATGCGTGTGTGCGTATTTAAATTCAACCCACAAACAAGCAATTACATGGCCAGCGCAATGTGACGTAAAAAAGTTTCCCAGAGATATGAATGGGTACACAACATTTCTTTTTTATCTGTCAATATCAGAACGAGAGAGAAGCCGGTATAAGACTACTTTTTTAAATTAATTTGAACCATATAAAAAGGAATATGTATGCACAGCCCACATTAAACTCAAATTACACTCTCCCCTTTTATTTTTTCCTGAATGAATGAACGTAAAAGATTCTTTATTATTATCTTGATTGGTAATGTTTTTTTTCGAGTATAAAAATCGACGAGTGAAACGAGAAGTTTAGTTTAGAATTAGAAGCGAGAGCGAAAAGGTTGGCTGTTGACTCACATTTCCTCTCAAATGTTTTTAGCGTGACAGAAAAATAAAGAGTGCTTTTATTTTTTCCGTGATGATGGCTCGTAAAAATATTGCATAAATTCTTCTGATGGTCATGGTCATATAGTTACGGGCTCAGATAAAAATGTAGAATGGGTAAATTATAAACCTATTGATACGAGCTTGTCACAGCTCATTCCACGACGACAGACAAGACTCGACTGAAACCTAATCATTTATTTCCTTGAGTGAAAAAGCTCTTTTCCTATCGGTATCGGTGCAATATCCCCTTTCAAGTATAGCCAGCTTTTTCTCTCTACTTTGTCACGTCAAAACAAAACTTGATTGACTCTAAAAAGGTCTTGTGTAGAAAAAAACGCATAAGTTGATTACGCTACTGCTCATCCAACTGTTGGGAGTGATCTGGATTGGGAATATTTCAGCTCTAATTTTATATATCCCATTTAAAGCTGATTACTTTATAATTTCATCAACTTCCAGTATGAAATGCATTGGGAATTTTCTTTTATAACCCATCCATCCCGGACCACACTCGTTGCATTTCAGAAATAGCCTTTAAGCTAAGCCATGTCTTGAAGTTAAAAGTTTCAAGTTGAAACCCACATTTTTGTTTACAATTCTATTCTAAATCCCTTAATATAAAGCAGATGCTTTAACCTGTTTACCATTAGTTTAATTTATAAATTTTCAGAAAAGTAAAATGCATTCTTTTCTCCATTCTCCACACGCATCATTCTCCTTTAATTTATCATGCACTTCTTGAACGCATTCTAGATGATTCATTTCTCCAAATTAAGCTCTAGCTCGTCCACGTACCCGAAATTCTTTTGGCAAAAGTACCTTAAACATTTGCAAAATAGTCCGTATAATGCTATCCGTTCCACCAGGACAAAATGATTCTCATCATCTTCGAAAAACATGCAAACTTCGAAGAGATCCTCAACCCTGAGAAGCAACAAGCAAAAGATTACATTCATCTCCACGTATTTTACAGAATATTTTTCTCTCGAAAAAGGTTGGCTTGTTGTTAGCTTAGAGCAAACTCCTCGTATTTTTTCTCCTCTTATCTCCCTTCTTCACAAAATATTAGTCAGGTAAGAAAGAGGCTATTACACAAATGTATTATGAAAAAAAGGTCTACCCCTCTTATGTACTCCGTACCTTTTCTCTGAATAAGTCAATTTTTTAACTCCCAAAAAATTACCTTTAGAAGAACAAGCTTGGCATTTTCATCATCATCATCTCTTGTCCGAGAGTAAAAAGGATAATAAATGCCTTTCTACCTTCTTAAAATATTGCTTGAAGACTGAAGAGGTGGATAGAATCAGAGAGAGAGAAAAACATGTCTTATTTTTTACCTGTTGGATGGTGTAAAGCCATTAAAAATCCTTTTTAGCTTTGAGCTCTCTTCTTTCATAATGGATAAATTCTTTTGAAGACGCGTAGAGCACAAATAAAAAATTCAGTTTCATAAGTTACCCCGGTTGGTTGTAGTTCGATTGAACTAATTTATTTTTCGTCTCGTCTTAAACAGACTTGACATTTATTGACAGTCATTTTATGTCATAATTGTCAACGAATTTTTATGAGCTATCCATTCATATGTTTTCATTCACGTGTTGCCTTTCTTCTGAAAGGAACAATGAGCAATCTAATGATGTTGATGATGATTACGATAATAATGGTAATGACCATGGTGGGGTCCTCCTGGGATTATTTTTATTGATGATGGGTTTCCTTTCTTTCTCAGCTGTTGTTTCCTTTTTTCTTGACAGGAAAAAAAATTCCCGAGGAAAAAGGATTCGTAAATCCATATGACTTTGAGTGAACCGGAGAGACTTTTCAGAAGGGAGAGAGAAAGATGAGGGGAGACAGGTGCCATTTGTAATTCCATGTGCTTCTTTTAAAAAAGCTTGAAAGCTTTCTGATATCGAATGAAGAATGACAAGTGAGAGAAAAATTGTATGAAAAAGGTAATCAAAGCTGGAAAGTTGGAAAAGAGCGAGAGCCTCTCTCGTTACGAGAGCCTTTGGCATATGGATTGGGAGTTTTGCTGGAGAGAAATGCTCAGATTTTAATAATAGATTATGTACGGATGTGGAAATGTTTTGGCTAAGAAAAGTTTGTGGTAAAAGGCTTCTTTTCTACTTGTTGCAAGCTGCATAAAAGTTTTCAGAGTCCACCACACCGCAAAAGGTTTGCAAAACCTGCTTTTCTTGATTGCTCTTCGCGAATTTCGGGTATAATAGAAACCAAACCAGTTTTTAATTTAATCACAAAAGCAGAAAAAATTGCTGACTTGGGTAAAGTTCTTTATTGGTTGGTCAGTAGCAGCAGATGCATCGTTACCTTATCATCTTATTAACTTCTTTTCTCTCTTGTAAATAACAGGGCTTGGACTTATTCCCCGAAAATTATAATAAGACAATTATTTTTTGGCAGAGGAAACTGTCATTTTTAAAACAAGGGATTTCCCTAAAACGGTTCGATTCTTTTAAAATGTAAAAAGGTTGGGTTCTTTTAGAGAACTTCTCTTTCATGATGATTCATGAAGGACGGAAGGAAAAATTCATTTTACAAGATAATAGGTTGGTACGTATTTATTACTATTTTTTCTTCACGTGTATAAATTGGGCTTGAAACGGATACGGTGAATATAATGAGTAGTCCTGCCCCCACCTCTATTCAGTTGAGTCAGGCTGTCTGGCTTGTCAACAACTCTCTCTGAGAAAGAGAGTCGATTAGAACAAAAATAGTTTTGATTGAGGGAGACATCGAGGCAGCTCTCAAACGAGAAAGAAAAATCACGCAATAAAATAATTCCTTTTGTTCTTCTCTATAAAAAGGAACAACGTGCTTGTGTGAAATGTCAAGAGAGTTATCGGAGACCAACAAGTTGGGAGTGATTTTATGCCTAATTTTTATAATGTCAAAATTAAAGCCAAGTGTGTTCTTAACCATTCCTGCTATCTTTCTTGGCCTACTTGATAAGACTAAATCAATGAGACGAATTATGTCACAAACTCAGAAATAGAAGGAGGAAGAGAATCTCAAATCTCTAATCCAATAGCTGTCATTCATGTAAACATTTGAGATAATCTGAAGGTCACCACATGCGTGTAAAAAACCGGCCAGTGCATAAATATTTTTAAGGTATTGCCTCTCTTACATAACTCATTACTTGCATTCTATGAATATCATAAACATTTCATGTCAATAAATAAGAAGACTGTATCCTTATCATGACGTTCTTTGTTCGTCCCAGATAAACTGAGATTTTTTAGCCAGGTCTGCAAAAAATATTCCATAAATACTCCAATACATGTGGGCTACTTTTTCCAATCACAGACTTATCATTCCATTCATAACCTTACCGTGCTAAATTAAAAGTGTACCGTCGCCCCTCTAACCTGGATAAGATACAAAGTCTGCATTAATCTGTTCTACTTTGGCCAGATAAAAAATTCTTTGTCAATTTTTATGCATTTCCAAGTTTTTACAAATCACTCCATGAATGACTAAGACGCGTATCTACCTCGAGGCATTTGCATTTTGTCAGGGGAAGCGTAATACTCTTATCAGTTGAATAGTTCATCGTACTAAAATATTAAAGATAAGCCAGTCAAGTCGTAGAAGGCGAGTAGAAACGTTGTAATGACGTGACATGAGTCATTCAACTTTTTAAAGTCGAATTAAAGTTAAATTGTGATTAATTTAAACTTTGGCTAAGAAACGGATTATTCTTCTCAGACATGAGGCGACAACAAAGGGCTAGAGCCGAAGCTAGATATTTAGGACGCGTTCGTGAAGCGTCATCCAGCTCAAGTGAGGAGAGTAGTTCGAGAGAGACAACAAGTGCCACGTTTCGGCCGAGAGGTGAAAGCATTTGTGGTGTTGGTGGGAATTTGCAGAATCAGAATCCAATCTCAGATAATTCGGGACGAGTCTATACAGCTGTGTTATCATCATCGTCTTCCTCTTCGGAACCAGAAATTGTTGGTGGTGGAGTACGAGCAAGTGGCTATTTTAGTGGTGGTGGTGATCCAAATCTAAACAGAGGAAGAAGGGAGAGAGGTAGAAGTAGTGACTTAAGGGGGAGGGGGATAAGTAATCACAGAAAGGACAGATTAATATTGTGGATGCGCGAGCTGGAATTGACCTGGCTTCAGATTACTTTGCTGATTTCTGAATTCTTGTGGTTCCTCAAGGATTATGGCATCCCGAGGTGGTCCCACGGTTGAGGGGACGGATGGCACGGATTTTATGCATAGGCAACGTGTCGCCTCCCAATATCAACTTAGGTAAGGATTGATAATCAATCAAATATGATTGATTTTTATGAGAAGTATTTTTTAATAATTGATTTAATTTATTACAGTGCGCTCAATAAATCGAGACTGAAGACTTGCATCTTTTTTCATATTTTACTTTTTTTCGCTATGTTGCTGAAGCTAACCCCGCACATTCTTGATCGACTTGACATATTCGTGCTGGAACTGGAGGAGTTGGAAGTACCAAAGGTAACTTTAAAAGATTAAGTGTTTTGGAACCCTTTTAATTTTCAATTTCTTCTTTCAGCCTCTAAAATGGGAGCTGTGGTACTGCGTCAGTTTTCCAATAGCTTTTATTGGTCTTTCTGCAATCCGGCGCAATAACGTTCAAGCGATGCAGGTCTTCCGGGGCGGCATAATATCAAACGCTGTGGTCCCTGTTTTGTTGGGGATGTGGACTTACTTCGGGGATGTGTATACTTATGTCTCGACTAGGTCATTGAAGGATGTACAAGTATGGCAGGTGAGTCATAAATTATGTTACATTTTAATAATTAATTAATTTTATCTAATTCCCTTTTAATTTCAATTCCAGGGTTATCCATACGGCATCTTGTGGTATATATTTTTGGCGATTGCTCTCCAAATCCACACCTTCTCTTTAATCTTCGCTTCGAAACTCGTCACCGCTTGGAGACTCAAGGGATCAGCGAGGAAAGCGGAATAACGACAAAAACTAATTCTCTCTATTAGCTCATTCAAGACAGTGAATCACAACCCATATCTTTCTCTCGACTCCAGTTCCTTCATGTGTATACTTCCAATCTAAACAAATCAGCGAGAGATAATCATTTTTTACCTAAATTCCTCTAAAAATAATTAAAATATACGCATAGAAATTCTTTTAAGGAACAACTCGCATAGAAAAATATTCCTTTGTGAACTCACAACTGCCAAAAGTTAATTGAGAAATAATTGTATATTTTAAAAATGTTAAAATATTGTTTAAAATGTATAAAGAAAATTATGTTGTTGTAAATTATATAGATAATTTATCTATTTTGGTATGGATATGGTAGTTGTTGTTCTAGAAAATTTTAAATTCAATTCTATTCAGCGTGTGTGTCGGATCCTCCCTTCATTATTCTTTTATTTAAATATAAGATAATTATTTAAGTTTAAATATCGGTTCCAAATATCGCTGTGCGTCTTGTTGTGAACCTTAAACCTTTTCAAACCATAGTTTCGTGACAAGTGATATTAATCAGGGGAATAATCGACCTGCTTAGACCAATTTTTGTGAGGTGATTGTCATGAAATTAAAGACAAGTTTTTGTGTCTTCTCATACCAAATCATTTTTATTCAATCAATTAGTCACAGTCAAATGGAAAATGGAAATCGCAAAACGCTTAGCGCGGTTAGTCTTAGGCAGTTCAGAAGTGCATAGATGAACTTCAGTCTAATTGTGCTCTAATTTAAATGAAATTATTGAGATCCGTATTGTTTCAGCCATTTCTCATAGCGCTTAACATCATTATCCGAAACGCTCCTTTTGCATCGGCCCTGCGCTTCATCAAAGTCCTTGCCGGTTATAGGCAAGTCGAGATCTTCCTTTTTCATAGCTTTGATCTCATCCGGTGTTCGGCCGCTTATTTTTCGCCGCATAGTCATCATAGCGGCGTCCCTAGAATTAAGAGTTGACTTATTAATCGAATTTAATTAATTGGAATGACTTCATACCGACAAACGCTGGTTATATCTGCGCCTGAGTATCCATTCAATTTCTTTGCGACATCCTTCAATTTGATCTCATGCTCTAAAGTGACATCCTTCAGACTCAGCTCGAGTAAGGCTTCCCTTGCTTCAGCTACGAAATAAACATCTCAATTAACATATCACTTCCGTTTCCCATATCTCATACCATTTGGCAAAGGAATGTAAATTCTTTTCTCAAAACGTCTCCGGAAAGCATCATCAATATCCCAGGGATGATTAGTGGCTGCCAAAACCATTACTGGTTTTTCCTCATGATTTGATCCCAGTCCATCCATTTGGATTAGGAGTTCTGCTTTGAATCTGCGTGAGGCTTCGTGTTCAGAATCAGTCCCGCGGAGGCTACATAAGCTGTCTATCTCGTCAATAAAGATTGTTGTGGGGGCATAGAAGCGAGCCATCTCGAATAGGAGACGGACAAGCTTTTCGGATTCGCCTCGATACTTGGAAGTTAGGGTGGAGGAGGAGACGTTGAAGAAAGTTGTGCCGCATTCGGTTGCTACTGCTTTTGCAAGTAATGTCTTTCCAGTGCCTGGGGGACCGAACATAAGGACCCCACGCCATGGTCTGCGGATGCCCTAGATAAATGAATAAGCTGTTTCATTCTGCCCCATATGTCATTTAAAATTAAAAGTGAAGACTTAATTTACTTTGAAAAACTCTGGCATAATCAAAGGCAAAACAACAGCTTCCTGAAGCAATGCCTTCGCCTCATGAAGACCCGCGATACTGCTCCAAGCAACGCTCAAATGCTTATTGAGCACATCCCGTTCGAGAATATCAACTAAATGGGATTCCCAACCGACAGCGTGGAACACTTTCTCTTCACGGTCTGTCTCATCCGAAAGCTGAAATGTATCAAATTATATTATCATATCAAGTGGGAGCTGAGAGTAAGAAAGAGAGAAGAAAAAATGGAATTATTTTTGTTCTTTTTGTGTACTCTCCCTCTCTACAACTTCAACTCACATCAACTTCCCCATCCGACCGGGTTCTCGGTGATTTGTTCTCATGATGATGGTGGTGATGATGTCGAAGCATTTCAGACTGACGACGGTTGGGTAAACGCCAAGTTTGTCTAGTACGTGGGGTTGTACTAGACCCATCCTTTCTATCAGGAAGTCGAGGTATTCTATCAATGGATTTCGACTTTCTAGAACTATTCAACCCAGTCGACCCGTTCTCTGCACTCCCACCACCACTTGAACTTGGTGTGTTGCTTTGCGAGTTCGATCTGTAAAGAAAAATAAGTAGAAAGTAATCGATTTGATCTGATCATGGCATGAAACCAAATTCCTCAATTTATTATGCTAAAATATTTGGGATTATGGAACGTATAAAAAATGAAACCATGCCATGTCACGCCATACCTGGAACGAGCTGGCAAATTGGGTAAAGTAGGTTGGAGCTCTGGATCCCTTTTTCTTAACGATGCTTTCCAAGCATCTTCACTCCTTTGCTGCTCACTCCTATTTGTCCAGTCGCCTTTAACCCCGGCTGTGTTTGGATTAGCTGGGATGTAATCAATTGGCTCGGGTAAAGGGCCGTTGTTATTCTGATTATTAAAGTTGTTATTCCGATTGACTCTGTAATTGTTTTGATTTTGGTGGCTCTGAACTCTTGGCCGAACGGGGCCGATTGGTTTGCCATTTTGGGTTGCACTTCCAGAGTTTATTCCTGAAGATCGATTTAGTGCAGCCATTTTATTCATTGCGGCAGGGTTTGATGCAAATGGGTCCATTATTAAAGAATCCATCATACGTGCCATTTGATGGAATGGTTGGCGGGGACCTGCCGGTGTTGGTGGGGGACTGTAATAGCGAAATAGCATAAATAGTTTTATAAATTTGTCAGGTCAGGTTTAACATGTCCTTCAACTCAATTATTTTATCGAGTCATCGACATCCTCTGTCGTAAAAAATTCCTCAAGACACCAGCCATATAATTTGGCATGAGCTGGAAATGACTGGAACACTTTACCGGACAAGAAAAGCTGTTGCCATTACGTAGAGGAAACGTAATGGTCAAGCGGTAGCGTGACAAGATATCGTCAACGTAGTCTATATACCTTACCCAGATATTTATTCGATTAAGGAATATTATTTTCTATCAATTTTCTATTATAAATCATAACTTTTTGTTTTAAGTGGGGGCTATCTGAGCCAGCAAGGCTTTAGTAATTTATTGACTTTGAAACAAATAAAATTAGATTTTACATTGAAAAGTTTGTCTTTGTAAATCGACCTGTCTTTGAAAAAGGAGAGCACGGCCAATGGCGAATGTCAATGTAAAAATAATTAACTGGTTTAGTCTGTATTTCCCTGTTTAATGGAGTGTTTTATATTTATGAAAATTTGATGAGCTTTGTCCACAGTCGATACTGTCCACTACTAGTGCCTAATGGCATACTTTCTCCGTGAAATATAATGGGTTTCTGTAGTTCTAGCTCAATATGGGTCACAAAAAATATTGACAGAGTTTGTTTGCGATGCATACACTTTTCATGGGCAGAGGTAAGACAAGACAGAGGAGGAGATTTAGGTCGTGATTAAGATGGTTAAACTTGGCCTGATTACCCCGAATTAGTGAATAGCAAGGTTAGCTTTAAATTGTAAATAAAATTAAAGTTTTTACGTGGATGGTCGAAGGGATGCGTACCTGTCATGAATGCCCCTAAAATGAGAAGAAGAGATTTAGAATCCTTCTTTAAATGAATTGTCTTTGACATTTTAAATGAGATGAGATATTATTCATTTTACCAAGAAGAGAAAATCGGTGGCAGTCTTATTTTCATCCTGGCTTCTTTCAGTATTAATTTTAAGCGCATTAAAACATTAGAACTTTCACAGCTAACTCAGATTTTAAGACGAGTATTCATAATCTCACGATAACTCTTTAAAAAGAGCTCTCAGGTACTCTAACATTTCAGATGAGATCAATAAAGCACTTTAATAAATAGAGGAGGATGTTGGACAATGGAAGACAAAGTGGAACGGTTACACTTTCACCAACTGATAACCGGGACGGTACACAGTGGGATAAAGCTTTTGTCCCCAGGAAATATTCTATTAACTCCTTTTATATTTCTGGGGAAAGTTTTAGAAAGAAATTCTACTTTGGGACCGCTAACACCAATTAATAAAAAGCACAAGAGCGGAGACTCACACCTCCCGAGAGTGAATGATTGACTGAGGCAAGTAAACCACTGGACTATGAAGCTGGAGAGAGTCGTCTGGAGAGAAAGCTATTGCATGACGCTGTCAACCAGCTACGTTTACAAAGAGAAAGAAAGGAGAAGGGAAACTAGGTCAAACTATTTCGCTGGGACAGCCAGGTGGCATGCGAGCTCTTTCTTATGCAGCTTGTGCACTTGCAATCTTATTATGGCTATTACTTTATAACTGGTGGGAGAAAACTTGTGTTCTTTTACAAGACTCTAATTTTGGCAAGATAATTATAGATAGCTAATCTGCATTTTTATGGGAGTATCCTAACCATTTAGGGGAAAAGTGCTCCATTTTTGCTTAATGATATGAGAGAAATGCCTACCAAATATGCAAAATACACAAACAACCGGAAGTTAGGTATCTCTCGAGTGCTACTCAAGTGAAAAGTTGCCAGGAAGTCTTTAAAATGATGGAAAGTCAACGGCCGAGTATAAAAGAGGCGGAACAAGTCAAGAAGTAAAATATCGACATTTTTTAAGAACGCTCACGAGAGCCTTTCCTATCATTTTGATCCTTTCAAACACGAATTCAATCAGTGAAAGCTATGGGGAGTCACGACAGACGATAAACAAATTTTTTCCTTCTTTATAAAAAGCATGATCATTTGTAACGTTTTACAAATTGGAATCGTTAAGAAAACGACAAGAGGGCAATGACACTCTACGCTTGGGAGATAATAGAAGCTTCAAGTAAAATAGCTCATATCTGAATTCTGTGCTAAATCAATATGTTTATATGAAGGTGGAGAAAGTAGTAAAAGCTTAGATGATTTTTCTATTAAATCTAACATTTTACTAAGAAAATTAGAGACCCTTATTATAATACAAAACTGTGGGTGGATTTTTCGGGTATAAAGTCTTCACCTTTTCCTGAATCTCTGGCTCGAGTTTTGACACTTTTATCTTCGACATGTCTTCACCTTTTCTGTAGCGGATAACGATGTCCTTAGCTTTTGCGAGCTCTGAAGAAGTGAGGAAGAGGTTGAGAGGGTTTGTCGTAATGAAAAAGTGTTTCGCCCTGCCCCAGTAGGTCCTTTGGTCCCATCGAGGTTTGTTGATGTTGATGCGCTTGCCATTTGCGTCAAGAAGAGCCATGACTTAGGACTAGCATAACCTATTTCTAACCTAACTACTTCGCAGGTTTCTTATAATGAAAAAAACGGATGTTGAGCTATTTTAATTTAAATAATCAAAATAATTCAATCAGTGAAAGCTTGCTTCTTCTTGACTGTCGCTTAGTCGCTTTCATTGATTAATTTAAATTAAATAATTGGCGTGAGTTTGGGCTTTTATCTCTAAAAAATATACAAAGTACGAGTAGTTAGTTAGGTTAACTATGCTCATTGTTTTATGGCTCTCCTCGACGCGAATGGCAAGCGAATCAACATCAACAGACCAAAATGGGATCAAAGTACTTACTCGGGCAGGGCGAAACACTTCTTCGCCACAACCAACCCTCTCAACCTTCTCTGCACTTCTTCCGAACTCGCCAAAGCAAAAGATATCGTTACCCGCTACCGAAAAGGTGAAAACACTTCACCTTTTCTGTAGCGGATAACGATGTCCTTAGCTTTTGCGAGCTCTGAAGAAGTGAGGAAGAGGTTGAGAGGGTTT
>JAHZMU010002298.1:0-10429 GCA_027743725.1 Rambutsinella grinnellia | reverse complement strand
GGCTTCTGTCAGAATCACACAAGTTGACTTGGCGTAAGCAGAGGCTATGTTAGAGTGTAGCGCACACACCCTAGTGGTGGCTTGGCAAAATATATTTTCATGGAATGAAGCGATATTTTAATGAAATATTTTGATTTGTAATAGTTCGCATAGATTTTCATGTTATTGCATTTATTTACTTATTAAAAAAATACTAATATGAACTCTAACATGCAAGTTATGTATCTGAAGAATGATCAAACCATTTTTTATATAACATGCGTATTATTGTCGTCGTCGTATGGCATGTTTGTCGAAGCGAATTACTTGCTTTTATAAAGTTTAAATAGTGAACATTATCAGCTTATTTCAGGAAGACAAGCTTAGTTTATAAAAAAGGTTACTTAAAGAACAAAATATGCACATTTAATCAAGTGCAGAAAAGTCTAATCTTAAAAGGGCAAAATGCGACTAATTGAAAACTGAAATTGACAAGACAATTTCAAAATTCATAACAAAAAAGCCCAAAGTTTTTAATCTTTTTCTCTTTCATTTCATTTGGACTTTTAGACATGCCATCTTATTATAATTAAACTAGCTCATATATTACTGAAGAAATTGAATTTCTAAGCTTGTACAAAAATCCCACTTGCTTTACAAGGTGGAATTCTCCAATCAGCAAAACTTATTTCTGTAATTACAGAACAAGGAAATGGCAACAGCATCACATTAAAATACTTGAGTTTTCTGCCTTCTCCTCTTTGCTCCTGTTCTCATGTACAATTTTGTAGAAAAAAATTGAGTTATGTTTCTTGTTGTAAAACTTTACTATAGCTTCTCCCAGAGTATCATCTTCTCAAGTGCAAAGGAGCAGAGAGCAAGAAATAAGTTGATGGGTAATTGTTGTGTACTGACATCATGTAGTTTTGAACAGTCTTGTCGAGATTTGCACGTCGTCAATCCTCTTGACTCTTATGCTTGTAATCACTAACAACTTTATTCAAGATGGGAGAAGGAAAAATATATTAGTTTTTATAAAAATCTCTATTCTCCATTATTACACATAGCTGCGTAATATGCTCCCCTAATGATAACTACATTAGGTAATCGCACGGAGGAAGTGAGGAAAGATTGTTATGAAAGGAAATTTGGTAATGCAAAAGCTGAGAAAATTACTTCAGAAATATTATTTGCTTTCATGCCATTCATCCCAACATTAAAAGGTTGTAACCATCTAGAGTGGAAGTCGGTATTTACCAAACGGGGTAACTTAATAACAGAATGTCTTTCGTCAACATTTTATAAGATGATTCATAAGAACAAAATTATAAATTTATCATAAAATGCATCTGAGACCAAGAGGGCTATGTCCATGTGCTGAAAAGTTTACAAAATTAGACATAAATGCTCTGTCGCTTCTTGATTTATGCGTGATCACATAAAGTTTTATCAAGGTTTTCTTGTCAAAGGTTGGGTTAAATGCAAGATTGCACTTCTCAGAAAGAGATAAGATATGATTCATTTTTCAAAGCTCTCCAGTCCTTTCATGGAAAAGCGGAAGAAAAGAAGTGAGTTGGCAATTACTCCTAATAAATTGGATATTGTACGGGCGATGATGATGACCTTCACTTCAAATTATAATATTTATGATGTTACCGCAGAGCTGATAAGAAAGATTGGCTTTTCCTGCCTCCTTCGTCCTTGATCTGTTTACGATAGACAAACCCGTAAATTAATGCGGAGTAAATGCCAAACCTTTTGAATAATTATGATATAAAATACCAAAAAACGAAACACTTTTCCTCCATTACAAAAGGAACGGATTTATTTCACATTTTTATATACTTAAACAACTGACTTGCTCCTGACAAACTCTTTACCTCTCCAACTCCAATCAATATCATATGTCATAGTCTAAAACTTAAACAACAATAAATACCTAATTACAATTAATTACATAACTACTAACAGCTATAGAATGATCAAGTCTGTATTCTCTAAAAAGGAACAACTATAGAGCTTTAGAGACAATTGCTTATTCTCGATCGTGCAAAAAACTCCATCGCAAAGAACTGTGACGGCCGAAGGAATAGGAAACAAAATTCATAAAAAGCGATTATTTACACTAATAAAATCTATCTCATTCTCATCTTCCTGTCAAATCCCAACTGCTCCATTGCATTATAGACTAAATTGTTTAACAGTTATGTCGTGCCAACTAAAAATAATTTCATATTATGCGATTATTATCTTAACTAAATTGCTATTTGACTTTTTTCCTATTAAATCTCTAAAGATTAATCAAAAAATATGTACCAAACTCAACATAATTTGAATATAGTATATCTAAGCTATTTCAAAAACTAAATGTGTGCACTTACTTTATGAGAATGTCAGGGTTTTTTGTTTCAATTACAAAAATCTTATCGTACAAAAAAGCATATTAGTTAAACATTTTTTTAAGCATTATATTAATTAGGTCAAAAAGCTTTGGCTTTATAAAAGTGTCTCTTTTTGGATGTCTACAGGAGATTTAGTACAATATTTAATTATCATTAAGAGATGGTTATCCACGGTTAATATTCTAAAGGATGAGTTGCAGGTTGTCCACTTTCACTTTAATAATTTTACCCTCAATGGCACTCACATGTACTATTTTTTACATTTTTAACTAACGAGTTCCTGAACACCCTCTGTTCATTACCTAATCACTTAGTTTTAATTAGCATTGTTCTTATATTCATTTTTACTAAAAATGTGCGGGTGAAAAGCATGGCGCTTGGCAGTACAGCAATATTTTTGAACTGGACATGATGTCCTGAAACTTAGCAATATTAGCACTGTAATGACGCAACTGAGACCTTTTCAATCGTTCGTATATTTTTTTCGATGAATTGTTAACAAAAGTAAAATATCATTTACAAGTATTTAGCTCGAAGGTTGAGTAAGGACAGGACAACCGAAGATTTAAGCGGAGGAACATAGCGGCTTTAAAAAGCTTATTACATATTAACATTAAAGTCATTGATTAAAACCTAAATATTACAAGTAGTCAATAAATCTTTAAAATCTGAAGGAGAAAACTCTCCAATATATAATAGTATTTATCTTCACAGAACCAAAACGCGCTGCGAAACTGAGCAATTTTAAACATCGAGTGCAACTAAAAACCTAAAACTTTACATTTTTCTTATAATTTTCTTAACTATTACAAGTAAAAAGTTTTATAGCAAGAATAAAAAGTGACTAAAGTCTTTTCAAAGACGATACACTATTACTGACCTACAGATTTCAGATACAGAAAAGTTGAGAGTGAGGAATGAGCATGTTACTTCAATAAACACCGACTGATTGACACAGCAAAAGTGTTTTCATTTTTGTTTCGTTTTTTAAAGAAAGCCCTGGACTTTACAACTACTTGTTTTTGGAGCCACATAGTAGGCTGATCACACTGAATTGTTTTCCTGATGCTGATGGTCACAACGACATTGTTAGAGTTGAGAGAAAGAGACTTATAGAGAAAAATTTACGTTAGCAAGAAACAAAAGGTTTTTGCACTAAAGTTTCCCCCTGGAACGTAGTCAGTGGCTAGCGTTTCCATTCGCGACATGTAGTTCGGCGTAGGTAACTAGCGCTCTGTAGACAAACTCATATTGTGCCTGAAAAGAAATTATAAGAAACATAATTGTCAAATTGGCTCAAAAATATCAAACCCAAAAGTTACATATTGCAGAAAAATACTTACAAAGTTGCGAAATAATCCTTGTCTTTGAGAACGAAGTTTTCTTGCAATGCTGAAGACATCGACTCGAGATTCATTCATCATTTGTTGGGCTAATATCGCTATCGCAACAAATATTGAGCTGCGATCAGCTCCATTACTAGAAAAAGTAGGAAAAGATTAGCAGTCAACCTTTTGAACCAATTTATCTATTTCAAAAATCGAAATTTTTGTATCCTCAACCTACCTACAATGTACAACAGTGGGTCCACAGCTCTTCTCCTTCCCCAAACTATCTTTGAACTTCAACACCGTATCGATTAATTCCACAATGCCTCTATCTGCCTGAGGAACTTCGCCCTCCCCCATAGGCCACCCATTATATTGGAATTGAGTGACGAGGCAAACATTCTCAGATTTCGTCTCCGTCACAGTGAACTCTCGTCTTAAGTAAAAGGGAAAACTTTGACTCTGCATATATTTTACTTTAATATAGTCATGGCTAGTCTCTTGGTCTTTCTCCGGCCAATAACGTGGACATTGCTCATCGCCCGTTTCCGAGAGCATTACAACGCTACGGACATTTTGCTCAACCATCATTCGCCAAAAATCGCCAACTGTATTGTCCAATGGGTCTTGAGCAATTATAAACTGCTCGGTGTTGTCGTAGCCCTGTGTCAAGAGAGGTTTTCAAACAATTAGTTAATGTTAATCCTTCTTTAGTTATCCAAGATCAAGAATAAATGCTTTTGCTCGCTACTTACTTCAATAAAAGAGGCATTAATGTATGTACATATCTCTTTAGACAGGCTTGGCATCGGTGACAAGATTACACGATTGCGGTCATACGGAATCACATTCTCGTGCCGATTCCTATGCTTGTTATCCTCAGAAGAACCGATCGCAAATGGCTTCCTATCCTCTATCACTTGACTTAAACGCTGTAAACATAACAAATCAATTAGTTTTCTATATCAACTTTCAAACTATTAAGCGAAATCATTTCGTTCGCAAACCAACCTCAAACTCATCTTGCATTTTCGAATTCGTCTTGCCCTCCGGCACTGCCTTTAGCTTATCAATATTACTCTTCAGATCTGACACCGTCAATTCAGTGTCCCCAAACTGCGCCACCTCCATTAAAGCCCGGTAGATAAATATGTATTGTTTCTGGAAAAACCATTAGGATTTAGTTTCACTGGATATAACTCTGATATTAAAAACAACGACGCAATATTTAGTTCACTTACGAGTGACTGCACAAGGTAATTTCTTTGATGACGAAGGTCACAGATTGTGTTAAACACGGAGACCCGCTCTTCCTCCCTTAGCTCTTGAAGCATCGAGTCTAGCGCCACAAGAGTCCCAGTTCTTCCCACGCCTGCACTGCAGTGAACGAGGATGGGGCCTTTATCAGGGGAGTAGACGTCGTTAAACCTTTTAATAAATCTTAGAATTCCCACGGGATACTCTGGAGCCATAAAGTCCTTCCAAACAAGATAGTGATATTGGAGAACCTCCCGTTCCTCTTTCGGTGAGTCGTCGTTGCTGCTGCTGGGCCTGTTTTTGCTAATCTTCATGTGGCGAACCAAAAAGTCTGAGAAAAGCATTTGAGTAATATTAATTAACTGGTATTATTTCTTTAAAAACTTTTTCTTTTTAAGCAGCTTCATACCTGAATAGCGCACTTCAGTCGTATGGGTCACCACAAAGTCCGCATAATTAGTAGATCCTTCAGAAGCAAGCCAAAAAAAACGTCATAAATTTACACAAATTGTATCGACAAACGACAGCATGAGGGAACCTGAACGTTCTTGTTTGTTTTTGCTCATCGTGCAATTCATTCATTCTCATCTCATCTCATCTCCGAATCTCATCACTCATTTACACTTTTCTCACTATCATTAAACCTTCGTGTATTATCATTAGATGAATACCTGTACCAATTCTTTGTTTCCCAATAAAATGAATTTTTTTTTGTACAAACTAGAATACATATACTATTGTTTTTACCTTCAGAACAAAATCTATCTGGCAATTTCTACAAATGCGAATACCAAATTAGTCATCACATCCTATAGCCTTAAATAATTCCCAACTTACTTCAAATTCCTGCTGAAATCCAAAATCGGAATCCTTATGCCTATCAACAAATGCAGTTACAAGCTGATCTTTTGTAATCGCCGGGAGAATAGGAGGCTCATCACTTGGTATAGGTTGCTGTCCCCTAAGTCTCCTGCACCATTGCTGGAAAGAGTGAGATAGTCCATACTCTTGGTCCCCAGGCTCCTTCCTCCTCCACCTCATGACACACATCAAAGCTACCAAGACAACAACCAGGGCTGCAATCAAGCTCCCAATTATTGCTGCTCCAGGAAGGGTCACTTGCTCCGCGACTCGGACTGGGCGAAGGGTATTCATGTAGCGGCTTTGGGCACGCATATGCTCATGTTGTTCATTTAAAACTGTGCAGCAAATTAAAACAAGGTAATTAGCTAACAATATAAAATTTTAAACAGACTTCAGAAATTAATACTTACCAATAGCTTCGACAAATGCAGTATAATGGCTTTCAGAGTCTAACGGTCCATCTCTCGGATTGATAAATTGTGTTTTATGTTGAGATTCACTAATAGATGCAGCATGTCGCTTCCTGTGTCGTTTGATTTCGTTTATTTGATTAGTGGGAAAGCTAGCTGATGGTCTATACGAGCCCTCTGCAATATCCAACTGGGTATCCAAAGGTGACCAGCAACGCTGGCAAGGTTTCTTCTCGTCGGCTAAGACGATACTATCTCCAATCATTATACTTTGACTTTTCGGATCAAGTATTTCGGCTACATAAGCACCTCCGTTTGGATTGCTGTGGACTGTCTCGTAATCCTGGATTTTAAGATCACCTGGTGACTTCAGATTTAAAACTGATTGTTCTTTATTCAGCTTAACGACGACAACACGAATACAACAAATTGTTCCATTCCTTTGAGAAATGCTCGGTAAAGTCATCATGAAGAAGATATCCAGCTTTTTGTTCTGAACAGCCTTCCAGCTCGCGCGGTTCAAAGCATCTGTATCCGGGATAGTAGTTGGTGTAGCACAAGAGCCTTCTGCAGAAGCTCCACACATCCGAACCCGTGTCTTTGCGCAAATGCTAACAAAAAGTTGAGTGTTTGGAGGCTGCTTTGTAAATTCAATCTTTCTCGCTTGTGCGACCAACACCGCTTTGTTAATGGGACCGACTTGATCCGCTACAAGTCTGCCTTGTTCGTCATGATATGTTGCGTTGCCAAAAAGGGACACGGAATATTCCAAAATCATTCCCTGGGGATCGTCAGGCTCATCCCAAGTGGCTCGGACTATAGTCTCATGGCTCTTTTTATCAAAGTCACATGTAATGTTGACATTCCTTGGAGCACTGGATTTGCCGTCCATTGTAGTGCCATCGACTTGGTCGGAGAACTCGTCGCATCTGTGTGTGTACTCAGAGCAGGCAGCAACCTTTAGTAATTTATAGATATTTTTAGAATTCAAAGTTAATCCATTTGAATTAAAATATGCGATAGACTTACTCTAAAACTGTAATCCATTCCTGATCTCAACTTTTCCACAAGAACCTCAGGATTTTCTCCAGCTTTCATATAAGTCATCTGTCCACTCCTACTACGAACGGATACATTATAATAATGATAGTAGTCAGTAAGATTTGGCGGGATACTCCAACCCAAAGTCACCGTTAGAGAAGTAGACCCTTTAAGTAAGATTTTTGGGACAAAATGTGGATCTACAAAATATAATTCCATTGTTAATTATCAAACGTATATGGCTAATGTGTATTATAAACTGATTTATGACAATACTCGTGCACTTACTTTCATCTAATGTCGTTACAGATATCACCCTCTCATCCTCCGTTGAGCCAATCTGATTTTTGGCAATTAGAGTGAAGTTCGAGTAAGTCGTTGAAGGAGACAGCTTCGAAATCAAAATGCTCGTTTGAGATGGTTTAAGATCCAATGTAGTCTCATTCTGGCCAAACTGTTTGAAGATAAACATATGCTTAGTCTTCGTTCAAAATTTTACTTAATTAGAAGAAATTATTAACTTGTAATTACCACAAGTTTTAAAGATGTTATGTTCGAGTTGCCATCATGGAGAGTCCAATTGACAAATATTTCCGAAGTGGTAACAGCCTTAATGACATCAATCTCCAGTCGAGGTTTATCTGTCAATCATTATATATTCGTTTATGTTTTCTTCGAAAATCTGAATGACCAATATCGTAGAATTTATTTTATGAAAGATAAGTTGATCTATTTACCTCTGACAATAAGCTGAGTGGCTTCATGAAGACCATCATCAATACTACAATAGTAAGTGCCGTGCTGGTCAATACTGACATTTCTTATCAACAGCTTCGACGTAAACTCCGTCTCGCTCTGTGCCTCAGCAGCTATTCCGATTGTTGAAGAATTGCCAAGATAATTGTTGGAAGCATTGCCAAAAGACCACCGTATACTGTTCGGTACTGGATATCCCTTCACTTTACAGGTCAAGCTGGTATCATTCATCGCATTAACTTCTACCTTCTTCTGCCCTTTCAATTTTGGTTCCACTGGAATATCATTTCAAAATAAATATTTTATTTCTAATTTATAAATATTCTTACAAATGTCAAAAACTTCCTGTCTCACCCTTAAAAGTAAGGTTGTAGGTACTAAGAAGAACATGCTCTCCATCTGGCACTGCATTACAAATATACTGTCCAATATCTGTCACTTCCAAGGCCTTGAACGTGAGGGTTATCTCTTGTGCCTCCTTCTTCTCCACCGGCTTGACATTAGTGACGTTTACAGGCGCCTGGTTCGGATACCGGAGGACTGACCACCACAAAGCACTCACGGACAGATTCGCCCGACAGGTCACCGTTAGTGCTTGGCCGGCAGACTTTGTCCCATTATGGGTTATAACAAGGTTGGGTGTAGGGCTCCCACCTACAAATTAAAACGATTTAACATTAATCCAAAATCCCAATCTCTCCAAAATAAATATATTTAAACTTACAACAAGGCTGGATCAAGCAAGTCACCAGCACCACCAACAAACTTAACAGCAGGTAAGAACAAACTCTATTTCCGATTGGAACTCTTCCAACTCCCTTCCTCTTCACGCCTCCCTCCTTCTCCTCCACGGAATGTCTGGCTCTCTCAACTCCTCCCATTATTGCTCCAAACTCCTTCACAAACCCTAACTATTAACTTACTTCTTTACTCTTTCGTATACTCGTTCACTCTCCTGGAAAGTGTCATTTGAAGAACCCTACTTCCTACATGGTATTATCCTCTTAAAACCTCCCTAATCCTTCCCCTTTCCAAATTATTCAACTTGTAACTTAACGATTTTGGAATGTCACATAATTTGTCTAATTAGCAAAATTTCCAGTGTCAAAATAACATGTAAAAAAGCTAGCAAAAATATACTCTCAATCTCCCTTTTTACTCTCAAGGAAAGACTTTTACAATTATGCGATAAGCTTTTAATAAGTTTTGCGGTTAACCACTATCTTCTGGAACTACGCAAGGAGCAACTAATTTAACTGCCTCTCTTGGACTCCATTTGGGAAACAACTTAGGAACATAATACCGCGTATTAATTCAAGTACACTTTCTGGCTCTCTCACAAAACTAACAAGTACATTCTACCAGAACAACCTTACAAAAACCTTTGACTTATCTACTCCTGACTAAAGGGGTTTTGAGCAGTATTCATGCCTCCAACTTAGGTTGCTGTCTTCAAAGTAGACCTGTGGATGAACAAAAAGATGAATAAGTTCTTCCTCCCTAACAATTAACCTTATCAACCTGTCACTTGTCAACTTAACCGATTTCAACTCCTCAAATCCCAAAACGACAACACTCAACAAACCAACCTCCCACAAATCTCCTCATCGCTTATCATTCCCCCTTAAATGATAACCATCACATCCAACTTTACTCCTCCATAACTATTCAATTTAACTACTAACATTGAACACAAAAAAGTCTTTCAAAGTAAACCCTATCCCTCCCCAGTCCTCACCTCCACTTCCTCCTCTGACACGTTCACCTCCCAACCTCAAATGTCAACCCGTTCCTCCCTTTATCTCGCTTATCTGTCCAAAAACGGTTGACACTTTTCGACAGCTCTCAAACCATCAACTCTGACTTGTTGTCAACTTGAGCTACGCCCGGGAACCGATACCGAATACCGTTTCCTACTCTTTAAAACACCAACTTTCTATACTCCAAAACTCCTCCAAAAAAAATAAACTACTTACCTCTTTTATATATAGAGAAAAATCTACATCTCTGACTGTTCTCTGTGTCTCCTCAGCTTTCTCAATCCTCGAAACAGGAAACGCGACGAGAGAGAAAAATTCTCTCGAAAAAATTTTTTTTTCCTATAATTTTTCCCCTCAACAACAACTCTGCCTGGTTCACACTGAAAATACAGTCTTCTCTTGCACAGGCTCTTGTCATTTAAAACTGTAATCGCTTCATACTAAACCCAAACTATACCAGCAGAAGTTTAGAAAGAGAAGAACCAACCCAAAAAGTTGTACACAATCCATGTTATTTTTTAGGGGAAAAAGTATTGTGGGATTTGCGAGAGAGTCGGAGCAGAGAAGAGAGAGACGAGTTACGTAACTAAAAACTTTGTACAATGGTATTGGAGTTGAGAGAAAAATTCGTC
>JAHZMU010002297.1:0-18454 GCA_027743725.1 Rambutsinella grinnellia | reverse complement strand
TGAGTAAAGTGTTTGTTTTCTTAGCGTAATTTGCATCGTTTATAGAATGAAAAACACAAATCATTATTAATTAACAGCGGAAAATTCCTAAATGATGCATTTCTACAAAAAATGATTCTGAAGCTATATACTTAGCACAAATCACATATAAATTATTATTTTTCGCACTAATAATGACTGAAGGCTCAAGATTGACACGTCACTCTGTCTATTTCTATTGCAGTAGAAAACAATAATCAAGCAATTGCAAATATTTGAACTAACCTGTCAGTTTACTTTGCTTGTGCAATTTAGGAAATTAATGATGTTTTTGATAAGAGAAAAGTTACAGTTGTAGCGTAAAATGCAACGGGGTAAATCGAAACAAATGGATTTTCTAAAGCTTTTTTTTATCTTCTTCTGAATGAGCTACAGTATTATTATGGACAAGCGATTATAGCATCCGTTATCAGATCAAATATAACCTGAAAGAATGTAATTGTTGTCGATACTGTTACAAAGTATAACCGCCCTATTCTTATCTTCAGAGATGGTAGAGACATCAGAAGCCTTCTGAAGCCCTTATGCTTCGTCTGATTCCAGCTAGCACAGAAGCTAGTAGCCATGTCATGCATCTGAGCTCCCATTGTCAAAATTCTAAAAGTATTTAATCATTAATTAAGCTTTTCAACAGCCAAAAGTTAATTTATCCTTACGCAAAGCCCACAGTAGCACAATCAACGACTCCCATCGGATATGTCAATATGCCCGGAAACTCTTCAATAAACAAATGATTCATACTCCGAATAAGCACATAACCACAAGGTATCAGCGCTGTAAAAACTGTGACCTTCGTCAATGGGACAGCCAAGGGGGCCATGCATTCGTTGAATAAATTACACAAAACTTGCAAACTCTTGAATGTCTCCACTGCCGTCTTTGGCTGGCGGAGCTCATCAGTAGTATAATCGCTATCATTATGATTGCTACAAATTAAATAAATTATTAATCAAGCAATACTCGACTAGCCTCAATTAACTTACTGAATTTCTCCCAACCAGAACTGCACCGTATTGCAGTGAGCAACAACAATCCAAGAAACAAGAAGGTAGGAACTGATGCAGTTTGCGACAACGACGAATTCTTGGATTGCTCCAGGAATGAGCCAATACCAAGGCTTGGGGTAGATATAACTGAAGAGGTACCAGGGCTGGTAGGGCATAACCAAGAATAAAAATACGGAGCAAAATATCTGAAAAGTGTTACATGGAATGGCAACATTCATAATAACTCTTCCTCCATCTTCAATACCATCCAAGTGAATGAGATATTTCTGGACGCATTCCTCATTAAAATTCAGTAATGTATTTATGTAATTGCGGATTTTGTCCCTGTAAAATATCAGATTGATATTATAATAGACTGCGTACATGTACCAGCAAACGCTAAACGAGCTCATGAATGTTTCCCTGTATGTTGCATGAGCACCGCTATTAAATTGGTGCAAGAAGGAATAAATCTGGAAAAGAGTTAGGAAAACTGTCTGGATTAGAAGAAATAGGTAAAATGGTTTCCAAATTGACTGCAATGTTGGTGACCATTTCTTGATTCTGCTTGTTTTCCCATCCCATTTCCAGGGAAAGCCACCCGATAGTATTCCAAGAAGGACGAGAAGCTTTAAGCGGTTCATGGAAGTCTTGTCAAGGAAATGGGGTCGGTCATGATGCTTTTGGTCATCAGCAAAAGACGCAGCCGATGTGATTCTTGTGGCTGGTGTGATGAGATCGAGCTCAGTATCGGCTTCACTTGAAAGTATGTGGGTGTGGAAGTCAGGGTTGCGTGTTACTCGAAGTGGGCGTGATGACCTGAATAGGGCAGAGTTCATTTGGAGCGTGGTTGCCCCATTTGCCATTTTTATGAATGGGGTGTGCCCACTTATATAGTTATCAGGACCGTTGGGTGAAGATGGAATGATGTTAAAAAGAGCACGTCCATCATAACTGTCTTCAAAGTCATTGTATGCGATTGTGGATAAGCCGGAGACCTTTATATGAAAGTAAAATGTAAAAATGTAATCGAAATAAATGTAGTTTGCTTGCCTTCGTTAAATTTCGGCGAGTTCTCTTCTTCAACGTTCCAGAACCCTGCATGTTGTCCGGTTAAATTAAAGGAATCTGACCAATTCTTTTTTTCACGAGAAGAAAAGTGATATAAGTTGCTAGCGTCATGTACCGTTCTGAAATGGAAGGTTAGTTGTATCCAGCCGTGTTTTGGTTTTAATTTTGCCTTAAGATTATTTATGAGTTCCCTTTTAGACCACGACAAGCAAATGTCATTTAGCATAATAAGATAATAATGATTTTATTAATTAAATGGAGTAAGCGTCTTATGTTCGGAAGGTTATGTAAAAGCAGACAAAATGCAATGATAGAAAATGGTATCAAGAATTTCTTGGAATTTAATGTCTTCACATCACGAAAACCAGACACCAATAAAAGATTAAAAGACCAATTTTCCCAAGTTTCCCTCAATAATTTAACGCTTTTTTATAATTTTAGCACACGCGCTCTCATAACCCTTTGAATTTTACAAATGCATCTAAAATTACCTGAATCATGCAATTTGTTGATAAATTATAAATTATTATGTTGGTTCATATTTATAAAGCAAACATTCAATTTATTTCTTTTGTCATTTGTCACAAGCAGAGTTACAAAAGAATGAGATAATGCGACAATGCAATATTTAAAAAAAATAAAACATGCATTATCTACAAACCAATGTTATCAATGATAGCTCGTGGAAGTCAAAGGTCATGAAATCGCATCACTTTCTCGACAAAGAGACTATGCAAAATGCAAACTAGAGAAACAAAGCAAAAGTATAATTTGGACTTTGGAACTATTTGGAAGCTGTGATATCATTCATACTTCAACCTTGGACAGGATAAAGATGCGGTTTTCATATAACTCGGCGATGACTCAACTTTATATCAACAACCAAACATTGCTTTACATGCGGCTTGGCATGTCAGTCAACTCTCTTCAGAGTAAAAACGTGAGGAAACGTTTCTGAACAAAATAGGTGGTGAAAGAGCGAGCTATTCTTCTCTTCACATGAAGTATGAAGTTTTATTCTTCTCTTCACATGAAGTATGAAGTTTCATGCTCATTCATTGCTTTTCATAAAGACATTGGCCTGTGGACAAGACGGATGTTTTTACAGCTGAACTGAAGACTTTTTACAAGTCAAGTGTTTTTAGATTGTTCATTGTTGGAGGGAGGCAATGTCTCCGAACAATGTGGAGTGAACAGTTTTAGCAATTGCGATTGGCGATTACACAGGACTATAGGAGTTGAGCAGATGGAGGATGATGGTTCTGAAATAATTGGTGCCATATATAGCTTTAAAATTAAAGGGGCTAATTGTTTGTGATTATTTGATAATTGAGAGATTGTATTGTGATTTGTACTGTGATTGAAACGGTGAAGTTAAGTTAAGTTTTAAGATTGGTAAAGTGGACTAGTCAGTTTGAAAGTCAATTAACAATCAAAGTAGTGTCAACCTTGTCGATGATTGAGAAATCAGATAATCTTTGTAAAATCAATCACAATTCTTAATTAAATGGTAATGGCTCGGCTTTGAAATTCTCAGAAAGGTAATGGGATCATTGTATTGTATTTATTTTGGAGGTTGGAATTTTAACGTTAAATTTATTTGTTTTACAGTTGGAGCAAGTCAGTAACTAGTCGATATGAATGATTCTGGAGGAAACTGGCGTGGTGGGAGTGGACCAGGAACTGGTGAGAATGGAAAATATCCAAGAGGGAATCGAGGGAGAGGAAGGGGTCATAACTATAACCCACGTGGACGGGGAGGCGGAGGCAATGGTAACAGAGGACATGGAGCTGCTGGTTCGGAGAGGAAAAGGGCACCTGATTTCGGCAGTGTTAATTCTGTGGACTTTCCTGGATTAATGGATGCAACTAACACAGGTTCTCAGGCTAATCGGGCACCTGAAGGTTCTTCCAATGCGAGTGTGCAGAGAGGTAACGGCAATAATAGAAGATTTCAGCGGGGACAGGGGCAGGCTAGAGGGGCTCCTCGTCAGCAGGCTTCCAATAGTGGAGAGAATAGTAAACGGAAATCGGCTTCAGAGTCAGGGAGCGAGGACGATGGAGAGGAAAATAACGTTCCAACTAGGAAATTCCAAAAACGTGAAAGGTAAGTGAATATTAGATGGATGATTCATTATTGATTGAATTCTATTGATGTTAGTTTAATGATATGTACAATATAATTTTGACTTTTGTTTTTAGAAAGTTTGAAGGGCCTGTGTTTGGTTTCAAACGCTTACATAAATTTCTTGAAACGGAGTCTGGTGAAGTTCTGCTATCCATTAACAGGGACAAAGATGACTGGAAGATGCTACTCGAATCTAATGATCTAATTGAATTGAAACTTATCTTGGTAATCGAGGTTCTCGCAGAGAAAGTTTGCAAGGAAGCTCCTGTGTTACTTCAACTACAGACAAATGCCCTGACTGCTTGCTGCAGCGAAGTATTCATCAACAAACTGGTGGATGCTCTTCCAAAAATCTGCAATGGGGTGTATCTTCCTCGAAGACATTATCAAAACAAGTGAGATTCCAATTATTTTGTCTTAAAACGTGATATATGACATCATCATTTTGTTTTTAATTTTGCTAATGTCACCTCTTAAATGTCTATAGTGAGTTTCCGGTTGACTCCACTCCACCAAAGGTTATGAATAACATCTATCAAATCTGCAATTTTATGGTAACAACTCTACCGAGCAATGCAGCAGATTTTTTTCAAAGTCTAATTTGTATTGCAATGGGAGTCAGCATGAGTCCCTCCGTGGGTGATACCAAAATGGAACTTTTAAACAAGTTTAAGACTCTGAACGACCAAATTACGGATATACTTGCCAAGAAGCAAAAGGAGAAAGAACGGGATAATCGACGTAAGAATGTTGGATTCAATGAGGAAGATTATCAAGAATTCGACTCCGAAAGTCCCCCCGATTGCATCAAAGACATCGAAGTGATTCCAAGTATTCAAGAGCTTCTATGCTTCTCCGAACCATTTCTTCGCCCCAATAAGAGAGCTGGAGCTTACAACGATGCAGATCATTACCTTGATGTCCAATTTCGCCTTTTGCGTGAAGACTTTGTCCGGCCACTTCGCAGCGGAGTTTTAACCTTTCGGAGGGATAAACATGATTATATCAATGGAAGAAAGAAGATGCCTCTGGGGGAAATTCGCTTGTACACCGACGTCACGATAGACAGAGTTGTGAAGGACCGGGATACGGTTGTTTACAAATTGCAATTGTCTGACCCTACCGAATCTGGCCAAAGGAAGATGCGTTACCCTCCAACAAATTACAAAAAGATCAAGTGGGAAAGGTCCAAGAGGTTATTGGTTGGCTCGTTAATTATTTTAACCTCGAGCGAAAATTGTTTCCAGTCAGACAACACTCATTTTGGAATTATCTACAATCGAAACGTCAAAGAGCTGGAGAAAGGCATCCTTAGTGTTTCGTGGGAAGGTGCTCCTCCACAACACGCAAATGAAGATGAAGAATATATCATGTTTGAATCGGAAGTCTATCTGGAGGCGTACCGGCACACACTTGAAACCTTGAAGTCCTTAGAGCTATCGAATTTCCCAATGAAAAAATTTATTGTGGATGCTTCCGGGACTGTGGAGTTGCCAAAATACTTGAAGGAGGCTACGAAGCTGATACAATTGAAATTAAAGAATGGAGAAGACATCTACCTATCTCCACAGCAAGGGCAGTGGCCGACTGCAGATGAGTTTGGACTTGATGATAATCAGCTCAGCGCTTTTCAAGCAGCGATAACAAAGGAGTTTTCGATAATACAAGGCCCAGTAAGTAAATAATAAGACCATCTGGATTCTTTTGCTTTTAAAGTTTTATAAGACTCATAATATGAGTTTAATTTGTTTTTTGTTTTTAAATATTTAGCCCGGAACTGGAAAAACCTTTCTAGGCCTTAAGGTAGCCGAAGTCTTGCTCAACAACTCGGAATTGTGGGAAAGTACGCAGGGGAATCCTATTACTGTCGTTTGTTACACAAACCACGCCCTTGATCAGTTTTTAGAAGGAATCCTGGCTTATTACGAGCGAGAAGATATTCCAGCAGAAATTATACGAATTGGGGGTCGCTGCAAGTCTGAGTCGTTAGCCAAGTTTACCCTACGCGAAGTAAGAAGTCGCAATAAGAGAAGGCTTCCGCAACATTATTGGTCGGCAGAAAGAGCTGCGAGGGAAGCAATCTATTACCTAGAAGAGGAGAGGGCAAATCGAATGAGTGAGGTCACCGGTCTCTTAGATTTACAGGGGATTGTAGACTTTGAAAGATTAAGCGCATGGCAAATCATTCAAGTGGAGTATCCGAAGAAGTTGTGGGAAACATTTCAAAAACTTAGCTGGTTTGAAATAGGAAAAGAAGATATGAAAGGAGAGAGATTATCGGAGGAAAAAGTGGCTGCAAAAGTTCGAGGATGGTTTCAAGTTCGAGCATTTCCAAAGGGTGTACCGAAGAAAGTTAAAAAGGCGCCTGTTCTGGATGCTGATAAAGTGAAGCGGGAAACAGTTGATGACGAAGAAGACGTCGACGAAGACGATGAAGAGGACTTTGACTTGGAAGAATTATTGGAGCATCGAATCGTGGATGATATATTGATGGAGGCTGAGACATCCCATCAGATTAATATGGGAAAACGGATTGCATACCTTCCAGATTCCTCAATTGGAGGGTGTGACAGATCCCACAAGCAGATAAACAAAGCGATTCATGATGCCACCCGCGGACTGACTCAAGCCCAGGTTCTTAAAGTCAGTGAACCTAAAAGAGTAGAGCAGTTGATTCTCGAAAATCGGAGAAAGTTTCTATATGAAGTTTTTAAACTTTATAAAGAGCAACTTCTTGATCTCCCAGATGTAACCGGTATCTTGCAAGAAATTAAACAAAACGGTCCTGTTCTTAATCACCTGCAACGGTTGCCGATGAGCGAACGATGGGCATTATACTTTGCAATTGTGGATCAAGTGCGTCATCGAACTGCGGAGAAAGTTGCGGAAACAGAAAAGCAGCTCTCACAGGCTCAAAGAGAATTGCGACAAACGATTCAATGGGGAGATGGATTAATTTTGCAACATTGCAAAGTGGTAGGTCTTACTACTACCGGGGCGGCAAAGTACAATAACTTGCTGAAGATGATGAAGTCGAAAATTGTTATCGTGGAAGAAGCCGCAGAGGTCTTTGAAGCTCATATCGTCACTTGCATCACTGAAAGTTGCGAACAACTTATTCTAATCGGTAAGCTTGCGAATAATAAATTTAAAAAGAGATTCTGATCTTTTTAATTCTGCTCCTTTTAGGTGATCATCGTCAGCTTCGTCCTAGTCCAACGGTGTACAACCTAGCTACCAAATATCATCTTGATCTCAGTTTATTCGAGAGGATGCTCAACAACAAGCTTCACTGTCATCAACTGAAGGTAAATATTACTTGCAAAAGTCAAAGTAATATTAGTCTTGAATTTTTATATATACGACCCTTTTCGATATTCGTGAACAGATGCAGCACAGAATGCGACCAGACATTTCAGACCTAGTGGTCGGACCTATTTATGAAGAGCTTTACAATCATGACAGTGTGAAGCTTTATCCAGACGTAAGAGGGATTCCCAAAAATGTTTTCTTTATTACGCACACCGAAAAGGAATCTTCCGTAAGATAACAAATAAATAAATAAATTAAGTTATGCTCAAAAACGACTTTGGTTCAGAATACAATATTTATAACTTGTACTTTGCAGGATGCTGACTCTACTCTTAATGGATAGATTAGCATACGGCATGTTTGCGTGTTAATATGTCTCGACTGATTATTTCTTGTTTTAATTTAAAGACATGGACTTTACGTGATTGGCAATATGGATGGAATGGTCGATAAAAGCAAAACCTGGCGTGCAATCAAAGACAAGCTCGACGCTCAAGATGCTATCGGTGAATCGTTGGAGCTGCAATGTCAAAATCATCTCACACGAGCACTTGTTCGAAATGGCGAAGAATTTAGAGAAAGGGCACCAGAAGGAGGATGTACCTTGCCTTGCGAGACAATTTTAGCCTGTACTCATAAATGCAAGATGGTCTGCCATATAATTGACAAGGATCATGAAAAACACAAATGCCGGGAGAAGTGCTTGAAGATGTGTGGAAACGATTTGCATCCATGCAGAGGAGCCTGCTTTGAACCCTGCCCTCTGTGTATGGTCAGAGTTGAGAAAACTTTGAAATGCGAACTGGAGCATAAAGTATTCTTGCCGTGTCACAGACCTGTGGATGGGTTGGTTTGTAGAGAAGTGGTTGAGAAGACGCTCCCATGTGGGCATAAAGAGAGTTTAGCTTGCTTCATAAGCATCCACGACTATTCCTGCAAAGTGGAAGTTGAAAAGAGCCTGCCTTGTAGTCATAAAAGGAAAATGGAATGTCACGCCGATCCAACGATGATTAAGTGTAAGGCGTCTGTTGATCATGTTTTGCCCTGTGAGCATCTTCAAAAGGATGAATGTTGGCGTCATCCAGAGACCATCAAGTGTCAGAGTATGGTCCAAAAAAAGTTTGATAAATGCGGGCATGAGGTAACTGTTTATTTGAATATTTGTTCTGTGTTATATTTAATTTGGTAATACAATGATCAATTATTTGTTTCAGATGCCAGTAAAGTGCAGCGAAAAAAACTTGCCTGTTGTTTGTAAAGGGAAGTGTAACACCCGACTTCCTTGCGGACACCAATGTGTGAAAATATGCCATGTTGATGATGATCCAGAGCATAGTTTGTATCTTTGCAAGAAAGACTGTGGCAGAGAATGTAAAGATGGTAAGCGAAAAAATAACTTAGCATATTTTATGTAGACTGCACTGCAGTGTTTAATTATTTTACGACTTATGATTTAATTGTCTTCTAGGACATAAATGTGCAAGCCGCCACCACTGTAGCAAGAAGTGTCCACCATGCACCGAAGAAATACTTCGCATGCTTCCTTGTGGGCATCAACAGAAGCTAGCGTGTCACGTGGATATCAATGCTTATGAGTGCCTTCAGGAATGTCAACGTCTATTAACTAATGATCGATTTTGCAGACATAAATGTCCAAATTTGTGCTTCCAGCCATGTGGACCGTGCACGGTACGGCTCAAACTATTATAATTGCATGATTGCGTGGCGTGCTTGTGGAAAATCAAAAATTGTATTATGTTTATTTTTGTAGGCAAGGGTGAAAAAGCGTGCCCCATGTGGTCACCCGCAAGAGGTGTTGTGTAGTGAGATTGCTAAGAAGGAAGACTGTAAAGTACTTGTTCATCCCAGAAACCGACCTACATGTGGTCATACAGATACGTTTGTGGAATGTAAGGAAAGCGAAAAAAGTTCTGAAGAAGTGGTAAAGTTTTGTCAGGCTCCGTGCGACCATACTTTTAGTCCTGCTGGTAGTGGAGGATGCGGACATCCGTGTTTGGGGACTTGCATGTCTTGTCTCCAGGGACGAATTCACATGAAATGTCAAAGCTCTTGCGGGCGACAGCTTGTATGCGGCCATGTGTGAGTTAAAATTTGAGATACGTATTTAGGAGCGGAAATGAAATTGAAGTCATTATAACTCAAATTAACACTTTAAATATTTTAGATGTGAAGTTCCGTGCTCGGCTGTTTGCCCACCGTGTCAAAAACCGTGCATGATGAAATGTGAACATTCTGCATGCAAAATGAAGTGTGGTGAACCATGTTCTAATTGCAAGGTAATTTCAGATCCATATCAAACAGGTTATTTTTATAATAGAATGCAAATGTACTGATTATGAGCTACAATATTTATAGGAACCTTGTGGATGGGTTTGTGCGCACAAAAAATGCACTAAACTCTGTGGAGACATGTGTGACCGGGACCCTTGTGACGAGCCTTGCCGTAAGAAACTTAAATGTGGCCATGAATGTGTCGGATTTTGTGGCGAACCTTGCCCTCCACTGTGTCGTATATGTGATCGAGAAGAACTTACAGCATTCTTCTTGCTTGGAAATGAAGGAGATGATGATGCCAGGTTGGGTTATTGATGAACCAAATGGTTGATTTTCCACTTCTGCTTTGGAATTAATTACATTGTATTTTTACTGTGTGATTTTAGATTTGTTTACTTACAAGACTGCAAGCATACGATTGAGGTGGAAGGATTGGAAGGATGGATCGCTGCTTCTGCCGATGGGGATACTGCAATATCAGCAAAATCATGCCCACGTTGCAAGACCACAATTAGGAATTGCAGACGTTTTGGAAATTTAATTCGTCAGCACTACAAGGATGTCGTCACTGTTAAAATGCGAGCCTATGGAAATAAGGCAAACACCGAAAGTTTGCAGAAGAAGTGGATAGAACGACTAAGCAATGATATTCAAATGGAACGAATCTTTTCTCAAGTTCACGGTCAAATTCGAAATTATTTGGTCAAGGAAATCCCTTTGCGACATGGATTTAAGTTAGAGAAACGGCAGGTGAGATTTCGACGTAAATCCGTTTCTCTTTCCATTGATAAATCATATTTAATATTAATATTTAGATAAGCGAGTTTGCCATGCGGAGCTTAGACTTTGTTGCTGATTCGGCCGATAAGACTGCAAGGAATTTGTTTGAACTGAAAAAAGACAAGTTAGTTGGTCAGCACTATAACCGGGTACTGGACATCTACCGTAAACTGTTTGCTAGCATTATGGAAAGGCATCCTTTGAGTACTCAAGAAGTTCGGGATTTCAATGAAGAACTTGACAGGATGGATTATTTCACGCAGTTAATGATTAGACGCACATTATCAAATTGTAATCCTGATAATACGAGGGCTTACCCAAAATACGAGCATGCCAAAAAGATCGTAACATCTACGCTGCCATTCAATGCAGAGCGAAGGCAACTGTTTAAGCATTTATTGGGGGCAAGTTAAAACATAATTAACGTGATGGATTATAGAATTTATATTTATATCTAATCAAGCATGCTTAACTTTCTAAAGGAACTCGATGAATTACTTAGAAGCGGACTTGGAATCACTGATCGCGAAAGGATAGACATTTTGCGTGCCATGGGGGAAGCTCAAGGTCATTGGTTCAAGTGTCCGAACGGTCATATCTACGTAATTTCGGATTGTGGAGGTGCCATGGTGGAAAGTAGGTGTGGCGAATGTAATGCAAGAATTGGTGGGGGTAGTCATCGTCTTCGAAGTGATAACGCTCTGGCTCCTGAAATGGATGGTGCTACACGTGCAGCGTGGCCAACTGCGCTTCAGTAGCCTAAAGTGACCTGAGAAACGTTTAAGTGCCTTTCTAATTAAATTATTTATTTATGAGCTTCAAAAATTCTGAAGTTCAGATTGTACTTTTGAATGGTACTAAAGAGTTATTTTCTTCACTTTCTTATTCTGTATTTTATCATTTTTTGCTTTAGATGTAATTTTAAATTCCGATATCACGTAATAAACTATTAGGTGACGAACAAAAGATTACGTAAGTAAAAAATAATCTTAAACATTTGCTTCTTGTAACGTTCATAGTTTAAGGTCATTTGATTGATGTGCTAATATTTTTAGCAGATTTACAACATGAAAATCAGTTTTGGCGAAGTAAATATAAAAATGCCAAGCATATTCCATGCACGAACACCACATCAGAGCTAGGAACACCAGGAAAACGAAATAGCTTGCTCATAATACGTTATGTCGAAGGTCAACTTCCACTCTTTTCTGGCCATAATTTATTTTTTCTGTGAGATAAGAGGTACTTTTTAAAGGATTCTCCAAGAATAAAAATGAAAAGAATTTCAAGACATACATATTTGATGACTAACTTAATAGTTATTTTAATACTTATTAGAATTCATATGCCAGGAAGGTTGTACATATTTATAAAAAGTATTTTTCGCATAAACCTTTTTACCCACTTCAATCAATACTATCAGGAAAGTGAATTTTGATTTAAGATAAAATTTATTGTTAAATTGTCTTTGAGTTAATAGAGTCCTTGATTGCTGACATTTTCTAATGTGAAGAAGCCTCCTTGGCTAATTTTCAGCTTTCTCTTTCAAAAGATCTAAATATGTCGACTCCACTAATGTTTGGCGCTTCTTTCTTCCTCCGGAAACTTACAAGTTATTATTTATATCCCCACGTCATATCTTTCGACGCTTTGACAAATCACTGGATAGTTGAGCATAATCACTGGAAGCTTCTTCCGTACTATATTGGCTCTTTTGGAGCTTTCATACCTACTGCAATTATGCACTTTGTCTACATCATAAAGTTCATCTTTTTACCCGAAACTATAGATGGTTTTACCGTTGCCTTTATGATGTTCTCTATTGGGGTATCAATCTTCGGTTGGTCACTCGTTATCCCTTGTATTCTTTACGGTGATGATATTTGTTCTTATATGAATGCTGTTGTCGACTTTGAAGAAGGAATGAAGGCTATGACTACAGAACCTTATCAGAGAAAGGGCACACCTTATCTGGCAGCGACAACATCCGCACTTCCATTCATCGTTCAGAATCACAAAGCTCCACCTTTTAAAATCCGGATATCAGGCGGCTCTAATTGGACAGAATTTTCCCAAATGTGTCGCAGCGAGCTTAAGCTAATGTTTAAGAGAGAGAAGCCACTCGATTACTTTGGCATTTTCATGGTGCTGGCGGCCCTCTACATTTTACCCATGGGGGTAATCTATACTCCGATTACCATCTACTTCCGGTTCGATCCAAACTACTATTTAATCAAGGACTTGGGATTTATTCCGGATGAAAACGAGCCCCCAATATTTACAATAATTTTGAGGACAATTATTTTTACAATTTGCGCATTCGAGACGTGTCGAACGTTTGTATTATTTATGCCAATTTTTCAACATTTTATTATAATTATTTGGTTATTGGAGACATTAGCGAAGGAAAGGCTAAATAGGCACACGTTATCTTTGTATAGGCAACTCCTCGTTTTGCAAAGGAAAGGGGACTGGTTACTTAGAAGTTTGCTTGCGCTTTACTTTTCCACGGCTTTTGCGGTCGCGATAATGCTTAATGTTTTTATGCTCATAGGATGGAAATTGTATTCTATCATTTTATACATTTGTGTAGCTCCAGGCACGCCGATTTGCAACTTTTTCATTTATTACATGCCTTATTTATGGGCGGAACCGGATGCAATCAGTGGGGACCTGATTAAGCACAAATGGCCTGGCAGCGCAGCAATCAAGGAATATCGGAGGGATGTGAGGTTGGGAGAATTGAAAAGGATTTTGAAAAGTTTGAGAAATATGACATTCCATTCTGGTCATATAGCTACGCTGGATAAAGAAACTAGGCTTAATTATTTGAGTCATATTGCTTATTATATTATGAGTATTATGTTGGTGTTTCAGGATAGTGGACAGTTGAAAAGATAATTCAATTAAGACTTAATTTATGCAAAATAATTGTAAATCGATTTTTGGTAAAAGGGCATGCGGCAATAGGCACAATCTCTATAAACTAATCAAATATTCCAGGTACTTATTTAGATCGGAGAAGCGATTAATAATTTTTCATTTTGAAAAGCTTGTAGCCATTTCCTGGATAAAATCTTAAGTACGCATTAAATGTCTTTTAACCTTGACGAAAAGTCGAAAGTGATTTCTTAAACGAGTAGTGAATTGAGTCCGAATATTTCATTCCTGATATTTTAAGTTCTGGCAAATATTTGCACTAACAGTTTTCAATTTTCATTATGTCCACTCCATTCATTTACGCCTCAATTCTTGCCCACAAGAAACTCACCGAACTTTACCTTTACCCCTGTATAATTTCCATTGATCCATTTACATATCGTTGGCGTCACGAACCCGTCAAGTGGAAGCTTATTCCGTATTACATCGGGATAATTGGCTTCGTCTTTCTTTTAGGATTTGGTCCATGCATTGCAAAATCTATCTACTTTATCTACAGCCCTCAACCAAATCAAAATGTTCTTATATCTATGTGGGTAGGCGTCGCCCTTTTAACCGTTTACGCCTGGGCGTTAGCCATTCCCGCGATGACTTGCGGACAAGAGATGGTCGATTATATGAATACCCTTCTTGATTTCGAAGAGGTCATCCGTTATGAAATTAATCAGGAAGAAAAGTTAAGAAAACGACATGAGAAGTGGAACTGGATAAAATATTTTGAACACCTTTTGAGTGAAATCCTGGTAATTTTACAGAGCCGGGGGAAGAAAGGAGATTTAATAGGAGTTATAATTAATTTTGCCATTCTCTACACAATTCTCGCTAGCTTTTGCATCCCTCTTGTCTGCATTCTCCTTGAGCTTGATCCCCATTTTTATATTCTTGTAGATTTAGGATTGGATGGAAGTGATATGGCTTATCATAATTACTTTATTTTTGCAAGAGTTGTCATAATTTATATAGCAGCTTTGGAAGGTGTGAGAACAATTTTCTTATTCATTCTCCCTCTTTTCCTCCATTTTCGAGTGTATGAAAAAGTGATCCGGGTTATATCAAAGTTGCCTTTGAACAAAACAACACTTTTGCTCTACCGACAATTCCGCTTGATTCATATAAATGGGGATGAGATGGTGAAAGTCTTTAATGGTATTGTATTAAGTGTGGGGTTCTTACTTTGTGTAATGCTAAATGTATTTACCCTATTGGGATGGAAAGTGTTCCCTTTTCCAATGTATGTTTTGAGTGTGCCAATTACAATAGTAATTTATTTCTTGATTTTTGCAACTGTCCCGTATTTAGTGATGACTGATGAGGTGAGTAGAGATATGATAAGGTATGAATGGTTTTATAAGTCTACTAAAAGTGGCTTTACAGTTGGAAGTTTGAGATTCATCAAGAAAGTTTTGAGGACAAAAAGACCAATTACATTCAAGTCTGGAGATGTAGCTACGATGGATAGGGAAACAAAACTTAATTATATTGGACATATTAGCACTTACACTTTTAATGTGGTTATGTTGTGCCATGCCGCACTGAAAGTATTTTAGACGAGGCGAAGACGCGTCTGTGAATTGTAAAAATGTGTCAATTTAAATTAAAAAAATCTTAAACAATAGATTTCTTTAGACATATTGCTTCATCTTTTGAATTTCAATTATGTTTTTTCTTCTAGAATTCCACAAATGTCGGCTAATTTTAAACGATGGAAATATCTAGAATTGTAGATCTGTGAAAAAGAGAGTAGGTGCATATGTATTTCTGGGTCATAAACTGGGTATAAATTTTGCAAATTTTCATTGAGGAAATATCATACTCTATCAGTTTAAGTATTTCACACTTTATCTCTTTCAATTTTTTCGAAGTCTTTCTTTTTAAGCAAAAACATGAAAGTTTTATTAACGATTTTAGTTTTGGTAGCTCTAACATCAGCTAACCATCCAGTACGTATTAGACGCATTGACGTGACTCAGCCAGAGGAAGGTCATGAAAGCTCCATTGGAGTAGTGAACGGAGTTAGAAATTGCGGTAAACTCTGCTATAAGTAATTATTCAATTAATTTTCTCTGTGAATTTACTAATTTTCCTTAAAATATTAGGAGGTCCGGGTGAGATTGTGCAATGGCGTCTTGAGGGCTGCTCCGGTGATGGAATCTGTCGCCTTCCTGCTGAAGGACCTAATAGAAAGTCGGAGCTCGAGTTTATCCCAAGTGAAGACATTCCAAGTGGGATTGGCATCCGGTTAATTATCATCCAAGATGATACGGCTTCGGAGGCTTATGACCGGCCCATAGCAGACAGTGCAATTCAAGGTGGAGAAAGATATATAGTGAACGCGGTGGGCAGACCTGCAAAAGAACTTAAAGGAAAGACTGTTACATCACAGCAAATTATTTATCGAGTAGAGGACGGGCATGTCGAGGCTTGTGCTGAGGCTGATTTTGAAATTTATTAATTCAAATAAAATTATTGGAATTGAATATAATAAAGCCTTCTTCTGAAATTAATTTTTAGTTTGAATGATGCATGCAAGTAAATTTATTGCATTAAAATTTAATTATAGTTTAAAATTCTGTCTGCACATTTGTACGAAATACATCCATCATATTAAAGGGTAAAACCCTGTTCCAATTTCTTAAATTAGGTCGCAAATTTCATATAAATTGCTTACATTTTATATCATTTCAATAGATCAATTTACGAAGCAAAACCTACCTCAAACAAAACTCTGGAAACTTTTTTCCGCTCAAGAAACTATTAAAATGAAGTTCTTCATTTGTGCTCTTATCGCCTCCGTCTTGGTGGCTTATGTAATTGCTAGTCATCCAGTTCGTGTCAGGGGAATTTACATCACCCAACCCGAGGAAGGACATCATAGCAATTTGCCAGCTATTCACGGAATTAAGCATTGCGGTATGAAGCAAAAACTGTATTTTAGTAAAATATTTCTCATAAAAATTCTATGAAATATTTTCATATTAGGTGGCCCTGGTAAGGTGACTGCCCTACGTGTTGGCGACTGCTCAAGCGACGGAAGATGCCCTGCTGATGGCGTTCGTAGAGCAACCGAATATGAATTCGTTCCCAGCCAAGATGTCGACTCTCTTGGTGTCCGCGTCGTAATCTTTGAGAATGGAGCCCTCGTTGATGAATATGAACAAGCTATTGCCTCCAGCGCTGTCCAAGGCGGGGAAACCTACATTGTCAACGCTGCCGTTACTATCGACAAAGAACTTCAAGGAAAGACGCTTACCGTCCAATACATGCTTTATCATGTTGAGGATGGACATATTGAGACTTGTGCTGAAACCGACTTCCATCTCGTTTAATGTTAATTAACATGATTAGAATTGATTGTTCTAAATTTGCATTAATTTATTGATCAAAATTAAGCCATTAAAATCTACTCGTATCATAAGAATTGCATTTTGTTTATATGTAGTTGATTCATGTAGCATGAATCATGCTACATGCTGATTGATTGATGCAAAATATTAAAATAAGTGCAGTATGTCATAACCTGAATGTGCCATGATTGACATGTAAGGATTTTATGAGAAGAGTATTTTTGCTCAACCTATGTAGCTCAATTCGTATTTGTAAAATTTATCTGAGTTCATTTATGCCATCAAGACCAACTTATGCTATTTCATGACTTCTATTGACAGGAAGAATAGCTGAGAAATCGTCAAATGATTTGACTCAAATCGGACTAAGACATGAGTACATAATAAAACAAGTACAAGTATTTACGATGAAATAATTTATTTTCGAGTACTGGCATTTTTATTACATACTTTTTCAATTTTCGTCTGTCATTATTCATGTCATTATTAATTTAACTAAATATGCATCTTATATTTCTGACATAAAAATGCCTAGAAATGAATCGTTTTAGTCTGCAGTACTCTGACTCGTCGGTCACTAGTGTGACTTACTCTGAAATAAAAAGTTTATAAATGAACAATTTCTAACATATTAATTATTTGTTATTACGAAATCTAAAACGAGAGCGGGCCCTTTCCTTCACCCTTTTCTTAGATTGTTTGATTGCTTTCCCTGAGGGTTTCAGCGTGCTATAACGTTTGCTAGAGTCAATGATGCAATCTAAAAGGTTCGTTTCATTACAATCCTCTTTTTTCTTCTTCGTCTTCTTCGGCTGACATGCTTGTGATTCCTCTACAGTTACGAAAAAGACCACAGTAGTGAGCACCAGGATAAGAAAAAGTAGCCTCCCATCTCCCAAACCTTTCATTGTTTCTTGCAACTCAACTCACTTACAAATTTTATCGTCTACTGGACTTTAAATACAATTAAGTACTTACATAATGCCTTCTAATCTTAAACTGTCCAAGAGTGAAAAATCACGAGGAACACTATTCATATTTTAGTCAGCGATAAAACTTAAATGCTAATATTACAATAATTTTCCTAATTAGTTAAGCCTGAAATTCACAAATGAAGCAAATTAATGAGACCACACAGATCGTGTTGTAGCCGACAAAGGCTTTTCGATGGCTGAAGAAACCTTCGAGGATAAAGTAGTCAATGCTTCCGCATCATTAATTTTTCTAGCTATGAAGTCTTCCTCCTCCGATTCAGGGATAAAGCCTTCCCGACCAGCGACAAAGACTGGGCGTCGACGACGATTAACTGGACGACGCGCTGGAGCTGCTGTGGGAGTGGCTGCTTGTTTCATTTTTAATTTATTGAGTAAAATCTAGAACAAAAATATAGTTTAGCATTTTCAAAACATTCTATGAGAATGCTCAATATTTTTTACCTGAATGAAATCAATTAAAAAGACAGAGAATGTGAGAAAAGCCAAAGAGAGAAGAGCTCCTTCCAGTGATGGGAAGCCGACTCCACTATCTCTCGCTTCTAAGTCTACCCGTGTGGCTGAGAG
>JAHZMU010002296.1:0-14084 GCA_027743725.1 Rambutsinella grinnellia | reverse complement strand
GCGTAACCGCTTTTAAGAAAGCAAGTACAATAGTACCTGCTATTTTGTGTTTGTGCATGTGTCTAATTAATCATTACTAGTTTATCACGAGTGGACATTTTAGTTTCGATTAAACCGCAGAAATGCTTTTACCATTTGTAAAACCTGGAAACAGGTGCATATTACTGAATGGTTGACTTTTATGAAGTCAAATTAATAGGAACATTAACATTTTGCGAAGGTGAATTTGCAAATAAATTAAGTAATGTCATTTTCTACTCTTCCTTTATAACAATATGAGTATGCAAGATTTATGATTTGCATGATATTAAAAACCTTGAGAGTTGTGCTGTGTTGTGGTTAAAATAATCTGCGTGTAAATTCTATTAAATATTTTCATAAACCTCATTACTATATAGATTATTACATTTATCGTTCATATTTTTCATTAAGTGTTTCAAAATTCGGATGGCAAAAGTATCCTTGAAGCACGAAGATGTTCTAGGCGGTTTGGAGAACCATGCGGCCGTCCTATGCGAAATAATTACTGATGTAACCAAGCAATAGTAAAAAAATTAATACGAAAGCAAAATAAATTTTATTTGAAATAAATAATTTTGTTGCATAAAATTTATATAAAAATTAAACATTTGTTTCGTTAAAAATTGGCATTGACACAATTAACAGCGTCGATACGCCCATAACCAAAAACATTATTAGGGAATTGGTTTCCAGGTTTGCCCCCGCAATTCGGTGCAGTGCTTGTTTCCACACTAGTAACTGCGTTGTTGATAATCGCATCATAAATTTGTTGGAATCTTGCATTAGCATTCTTTTGTTTCATTAGAGCCACCACACCAGAAACATGTGGACATGCCATGGATGTTCCAGACATTTCGGTGTACCCGGTATCTGATTCGTGACTAGCGGAAATCACTGCGCCACCAGGCGCAGCCTAATAATAAGTAATATTAATTTGGTTGAAAGTATTAAAAAGATTCTTGAACTTACAATGTCAGGTTTGATTCTACCATCATCGCCTGCTGGTCTGTAGTAAAAAATATGCGAAATAATTTGCTTGTTAAAATTATTATTTGTATAAGCTTACCCCAAACTGCTAAACCATGAAATCATGTCAGACTGTTCCATGCTTCCAACGCCAATGACTAAATTGCGGTCGGCGGGGGAATATGCTGTGTCGCAATTTGGACCTTCATTGCCATTTGCATAAACAGGAATAATTCCGGTGGCATTCCATGACTTGATAACATTATTATACCAAGGGTGAGGGCCCATGCTTCCCCAGCTGAGTAATTATTTATTTTATTAATTAGCTTAATTGCACGCTGAGGCTTCAGACAATAAACTTAACCTGTTAGAAACAACTTGGGGCGCTTTGCTACAATCAGAATTACTGCCATCTGGTAAAGTTGGACACTGGATCCATTGGCCACATTGAAGTAGTTGACGGGGCTCACAAAAAACGCTGTGACATCCGCGGCAATGTATCCACTGAGCGGAAGGAGCCACGCCTATTCCGTTAGTACCGCAGATAGTTCCCTTGATAAGAATTATAAAGTCTTGATTAGTTTGCACTAGTTTGATTACTGAGTTACTCACTTGAATGTGACTCCCATGCCCGTGTGAGTCCCACGGTTCTGTTGTAGAATCATAGGGGTCAAACCAATTATATGAGCTTCTGAAATTTCCCTTGAGCGCCTCATGCGTCCACCTTACACCAGTATCTACAAAAGAAATCTTTAAATGCTGGCAAGACCTTCAAATTAATTATTTTAATACCAATGCCAGCAACAACGACGTCTTGACCGTTATACCCCAAGTCCCAAGCTTCCTTTGCCCTGATCTTTCTAAGTCCCCAAGTCATACCAGCCCCTTGTCTAGTGAATCTCCTACTTACTTCCCCAACTGGCTTAGCAGCAGGTACGCCGAGTTGAACAATGGGCACTTCCTCAACCATTTCAACTCCAGGGAAGTTAGCAATCGCGTTGATTATAACGGAATCGACATTGTCGACAATCATGCTATTGCTAATCCAAAAGGAATCTGACTTGATTCCTTGAGTCTCCAAGAAATTTCTAAGCGGTCCTTGAACAGTTTCGGAAAACTGCTTTTGCATATCTGTCTGGACCGTCCGTTTCTCATTATCGTCAGCAAAGTCCATGCTGTTGACTTTGTCAAAAATTGTTTGAATATCTTCGGAGAAGGAAATCAGTACATTTTTGGTGCCTTCACCACCGAGAGAGAGCTTTTGCTTGAGCTTGGGATCAATTATTCCAGCGCTCGTGAAGGAGAAAGCTGCGAAAATCAGAAAAACTTTTGTTGCCATTTTCTTCAAAAAGAAAAGACTGTTACAGGGCTAGGATGAAATGGTTAGTAATGCGCTAGTTATCTGGAGGCCGCCTTTATAAAGGTCAATTTGCCATGAAACCATTGCGCGTGCCGTTGTGTCTGGAAATATCTAGTTAATCATTACTATACTTTCGCCGAGTTGACAGTTGTAGCCACAGCAATTGTTTTAGCATAATTATAAATTCTGAAAGCAGGTGTATCGCATTAAATAATTGCTTTTGCATACATTGTATTAACTTGAGAATAGCTTTATCTTGGGCACAGAAAAATCAAAATGTGAGTTTGCGCAATAAATTAGGCGGTGTGTCATTTGCAGACCTTTCACATAAACCGAATTTACGAACATTGTATGAATGTTTCTGGTTTTGAGGAATACTAGGAAAATCCTTGAAGGTGATTTTTCTAACTCATTATAATTTTAGTAACTGAGATACTAATACCAGTTTATACCAGATATTATTATGCAACTGTTAAAACGCAATCAAGCCAAAAATCCCTTTAAAAATATTAGCCAATTAATTCTAGGTGAGAATCCAAAATTTGAATTCCAAATGACAACGTCAATTCCACGGTCGTCATTACGCTCTTGAGCTTTGTATTTTTTGATGATAAGCGTTTGAACTGTGTGGAGGCCTACAACCCAAATAAATCTCCTTGATTAAACTCTTATCACATTAAGTCACGCCCTATATGAAATATCAATCGTTGTGAATCAAAGCTATGAATAATTGATGAGATGAGACGGAAAATTACTATGCAATAAATAAAATTTTATTCTATAAATGTTACAATTAAATAGCGTTCACAGCATCTAAAGCGTCAACACGTCCATAACCAAAAACATTATTAGGGAATTCGGTTCCAAGCTTGTTCCCACAAGTCCGGGAGGTGCTCGTATCCACATTAGTGACTGCGGAGCTGGTAATCGCATCATAAATTTGTTCATACTTTGCAGCTGGATTCTTTTGCTTCATTAGAGCTACTACACCAGCTACATGAGGACATGCCATGGATGTTCCAGACATGGTGACGTATCGATTGTCACCTCTGTGACCAGCAGACCTCACTTGGCCACCGGGGGCAGCCTATTAAAAGAAATATAATTAATTGTGTTCAAAGTATTGATAGTAATCTTGGACTTACAATGTCAGGTTTGATTCTACCATCTTTTGCTGGTCTGCAATAAAATTTAGAAATTTAGCACAAGCTAATATTAATTACTAGGCTCAACTTACCCCAGACTACTAAATCGGGAAATCTTGTCATCTTCATCAGTACTTCCAACACCAATGACTAAAGGGCGGTCGCCTGGGGAACCTGCAGTGTCGCAGTTAGGTCCGTCATTACCGAGTGCAAAGACTGGAATGATCCCTGTGTTATTCCAAGATTTGATGACGTCATCGTACCAGTCCTGGTCTCCAGAACCTCCCCAGCTATTTATTAAGGGTATAATTAAATTACTTGCTTTAATAAGCTAGTAAAAAGCAACAAACCTGTTGGAAACTATATGGGGCGCTTTGCTACAATCAGCATTTCTCCCATTGGGTAGAGTCGGGCATTGAACCCATTGGCCACATCTGAGTAGTTGACGTCCACCGCAATTGAATCTTCCACATCCGCGGCAGTGTATCCATTGAGCGGCTGGAGCAACGCCAATTCCGTTCTTACCGTTAATTGTTCCCTTGATAAGAATTATAAAGTCTTGATTAGTTTGCATATATATTACAATAATAGTATATATAATATATTATGCATTTAAATACTAAATACTAAACTAATACTAACTGTAATATGAGTCCCATGACCTTGTGGATCATGTGGCTCGGAAGTAGAACTGTAGGGGTCAAACCATCCGTACTCGGCTCTGTAGTTTTCCCTTAGCGCTTCATGACTAAACCGTACTCCAGTATCTGTAGAGAACAAAATATGTTTAAAAATTGCTAAGTTTCAAAATATTTAAATCATTACCAATGCCAGCAACAACGATTGCTTGTCCTGTATACCCCATCTCCCAAGTCTCGTTAGCCCTTATCTTTTTAATTCCCCATGGCATATCATTCCCATTGGATTGTCTAGCAAATCTCCAGTTTTCGTCGTCAACTTCCTCAACAGCAACAGGAAGGTTAAGGTTGATAACGGGTTCTTCTTCGACCTTCTCAACTCCAGGAAAATTCGCAATAGCGTTGACCAAGCGGGAGTCAACATTGTCGACAATCATGCTATTACTAACCCAGAAGGATTCAGAGTTGACGCCTTGCAACTGCAAAAAGCCTTGGAGCGGCCCTTGCACGGTTTGGGTAAACTGCTTTTGTAAATTAGTCTGGGCTGTACGTTTCTCGTTGTCATCAGCAAAGTTCATGCCGTTGACTTGGTCGAAAATGGGTTTAAGGCTTTCCGAAAAGGAAACTAGAACGTTTTGGGTGCCCCCGCCGTCGCCGCCAAAAAAGAGCTTTTGCTGGAGCTTGGAATCAATTGTTCCGGCGTTGATGCAGGAAACACCTGCAAAAATTAGGAAAAGTTTTGCTGCCATTTTTGTCGACGAAGAGAAACTTGTGGATTTGAATGATGCCAATGATCGTTTCCAATCCTCCTTTTAAAGGAAGACTTACATCCTAGAAAGCTATTACGCATAATGTTTTTGCGCACATCTAATTAATCATTGCTAGATTTTCGCAAAATTAACGTTTAATAAAACCGCAGAAATGTTTTTAAGCATTATAAATCCTGGAAACGGGGGCGTAGCATTGAATCACTTTCATATTCGTCACAAGAACTGGATCATAATAAGTGTTTCATGGGCACAACAAATTTGCAATAAATTACGCATGTGTCATTTTTTGACTGCTAACCTTTTAGCAAACACGAGTGTACCTTGTTAAGAAGGTTTTTATTTATTTTGGAGTTATAAAAATCCTTAAAAATCGAGTTTAAATTCAATTCGCTTCATTTCTTATCTACTGAAAAAAAAATCCGTATTTTGCATTGTAAAAAACGTATAAATGATGAAAGCTTAAATTACGTCAGTATTTCCAAGAAAAATATCTTCTTTAATTGCTTTCCATCCCGCTTAAAATGTAATTGATTACACTCAGCTGCATATCAAATTACATTTCTTGTTTGACTAAATACATTTTGTCGCTTCTAAACTCTATTTCATTCGCTAATAAAAGCATTTGTTTCTTTAAGACTTTAATGAAAGTACATTCAAGCAGACCAGTTTTACATTTCCAAAAGCTCAAAGTCCATCCGCATTCATTTCGAGCGTAGTCAAATGTATTTGATATCAGCAACAGCTCTACAAATTACATTTCAGGGGAATAAAAATGCATTTTAGCTTTTTTGTAAAAGTAACAAGTGCATTTTCTTCAAAGCAAAATGTATTTGGCAGCCAGACGAAAGCTTTGACTCTTTTTGGCTTTCATGAGAATACATCCAAGCAGCCCAATTTTACATTTCTAACAGCTCCAAGTATATCTTCAATCATGTCAAGCATAGTAAAAATGCATTTGATGTTAGCAACGGCTCAAACAAATTACAATCAAGGGGACTAAAAATGTATTTCAGCTCTTTTGTAAAAGCAAAAAGTACATTTTCTTCAAAGCTAAATGTATTTACTAGCCAGAAAAAAGCATTTTGCACTTTTCGGCTTTCATATTCACGTTTTTCATTTACATGCCTATTATGTATTTGCCACACACAAAGGAATGTTTTAGAATGCTCGTTGTTATGGAATGAATTTTAGCTTTACAAAAATCACTGCATTTTTCTAAATGCTTAGGTAATCTTCAGCTTCAGAATGATTTAACTTATTCCATAATTTATGATTTGCTAAGCAATCAGCTATGAATAGAATAATTGGCTAATATTCACATTAGAAATTTTTCCTGATTATTTTCAAATAAATAAATTTAATAAATAAAATTCACAATAAAAATTAGACAGCATTGACAGATCTAACAGCATCAATTTCGCCATAACCAAAAACATTATTTGGAAACCGATTACCGGGTCGGTTACCACATGTTCTTGCGTTTCTCGTATCCATTTGGGTATTAGCTGAGCTCGTGACTGCGTTATAAATCTGCTGGTATGAGAGAGAGGACCTTTTATTCTTCATTAGAACTACGACCCCGGTGACATGAGGAGCTGCCATTGAGGTCCCAGAAATAGTATTGTATGCATTATCGCCGGTGTGCCACGCGCTACGGATTTGGGTGCCTGGTGCAGACTATAGAGAATTTAAGCATTGCATTATTTTGATTTCATCGACTTTTATATAAAGATTACTTACAATATCCGGTTTAAGTCTCCCGTCACCAGCAGGTCTGAAAAAAAGAAAATTTTATTAATCTCCCAATCAAATACAGGTAAGGTATCGAGTCTGAACTTACCCCAAACTACTAGTTCTCGATATTCTTTGACTGGAGTCAGTATCCCCAACCGCAATCACGTTTTGTCTGTCTCCCGGAGATCCTCCAGTGTTACAATTAGGCCCAGCGTTTCCAATTGCAAAGACGGGGGTAATTCCAGCCCTTTGCCAAGAGTCGATTACTCTATCATAAAAGTTTGAGTTGCCTCCACCTCCCCAGCTACGATTGAAAATTGTCGTGTTACCGAATAATATTCACTGCTTGTTTTTAGAATAAAGTGTCAGAGTAAGGACTTACCTATTGCATACAACTTGGGGGGCTTGATTACAATTTCGGTTGTTTCCTTGAGTATCAGTTGGACACTGCAATGCATTTAAAAGTTATTAGTTTCTTGTATTAAATGGGAGAGGCACATCTTTAACTTTACCTGGACCCATTCACCACATCTCAATAAAGCGGAAGTATCACAGGAACTGCCACTACACCCTTTACACGCTATCCACGTCGCTTCTGGGGCAACGCCTTAAATTGGGAAATTTGGCATAATAAGGTAATGACATAATTATAAGATAGCTTTCAATAAATTACCGATTCCATTTGCTCCTGCATTTTGTTCGCAATTTATTTCAAAGCGAAGGAGGACGGAAGTGAAGGTAAAAGCTTGAAAGATGTAAAACCATTTTGTGGAATCATCCAGATTCAATGATGCAAAATAGGACATGGAAAAATTGTGGTTGTATTTGCGCAAATTTAGTATGATTTTTATCTGCATTCTATAATTTCATTACGGCTCGTGCATGAATGGCTACAAAAAAAGCCGCAAATAGCATTGAACCCGATTTCAATTTTGTTCTGCATCACCAATAATCAGCATCATTAATTATGGAATTCTGGATCATGGGTATTATGAAGTTATGATTTATACTTGGAGGTTATAGCAGGCATATATTTTTGCAAATGTTATATTTTTAATTAATCGTTCAACATAGATAATCATACGTTCCTTATTGTACAAATGGTAAAAAAGTAACAAATTGCGTTAATGATGTTGTAAATGTTATATTAATTAATAAAAATCTAATTCTAGATCTTTTAGTGCTACAATAATTTCTTTAAATCTGACAATGCGCAGTTCTACAATTTTCCATTTCATATTCGTTTATTTCAAACAAAATTATACGCCCGGGTAAAACTCCAGTCAAAGATAGGAACCTCAATTGTACAAACGCTTTCTGGAAACATTTTCCACATTTCATCCACAAACTCTCTAAAATAGCGTGGAGGGTGCAAATTATAATCATAGCGCTGAATTAGCAACACAACCTTCTCCAACTTGCCAGACCTTTCACAAAAGTAGTTTATTAGGTTGCTCCATCTGTTAACAATGTGGTACTGAATTGTCAATTCTTTTAACTCCGAAAATTCGGTGTTTATTTCAGGATCAATCTCATCACAAGGAATGTTATGCACATTATATCCGATATCCAGACAAAGTATCTTCATACTCTTGTTTTGCCATTTGATCGCCTTCAAAACATTTTCCATTCGAGCATGAAAGGTTTGCCTTAAATTGACAATGCCATTCATTCCATCTCCGTTCATTTCATCCCAGTTCATGTCATCCCCATTTACTTCATCCCCGTTCATGCCATCCCCATTTATTCCATCCCAGTCCATGTCATCCCCATTTCCATCCCCATTAATATCATCCATTCTGATACTTATCTCCTTAATTTTAAGGTGTGGACTTCTGCATAAATAATTCATAATGCGTTCATCTGGATTTGTGACCCTTAACGCTTCCAAACATGAAAATCCAAATGACGTTCCCGTTTTCAATAATCTAAGGGCTTCTGCATTCCCGCTAGTCCAGTTAAACCCTAAATGAGTAACGTTCTGCATAATCGTGTGAAAATAAAAATAGAACACTGGTAAGCTACTGTCATTCCCGAATATTTGAAGCTCTTTTAAATTGTGAAGAATTGGAAATTTATCCTCAGTTCTGGTGCAGCAAAATAACTTTCGAAGCTGCTTTGGACTACTGAATTCCCAATTTCGTCTATAAATTACAAGAGACTTGAGATTACTCAGTAAACAAATTCTCCACATTTGAATGAAGTATTCACTGCTTTCACAATCCGTTTCACAGAAGGCGTAGACAAGGGAAGTAATATCGTCTTTGAAACGATGAATGAGGTTTATAAACTTTTCGTTAAAGGATTTTAGCTTTTTCGTTTCGGCTGCTTGTGCATCTTCGCCTAAGTTGCTTAGTAGTTGGTCAGGCGGGGCATAGATTGCAGTGCCATTTGGAAATGGGTTTGATGTGGTGTCTCCCATTTCTACCAGAAATTGCTTTACATCATTCGACTTCTTAAATCTCGTCCCATCGACTTTCTTCAGAAACTCATAAAAGTTATTCGAGTTGTCATAGAAATCTTTGCTGTTGTTGGAGTTCCAAAGAGATGCATGTTTCTTTAATACTTCATCCGTCAACGTTTTTAGGCTTTTACAAACCAGACGAGAGTTGAGGAAGTCCTTGAAGTTTCCAATCTTGTTTAGGTGATTTAGGATTTTTAGCCATAACTGTACAAATTATAGATGCGTTGGTATTCTATACTGGGTAAATAATTATCGATTATTTCAATTTATAAATTATTTACCTCTTTTGGCAGTTCATCCTGAATTTTGTCACTCTCCATTTCCAATTATTTCGATAATTTTTTATTAGAATTTACTTTAAAATATTTTTACTTAAAAAAGTGTCTTCCTTCATGGAGGTAGGAGTCAACTCTGAATCTCCTTTCGGTTGAGATTTGAGATATTAAGGAAAGAAAACGAAAGTTTCTGGAAGTGTTGACTGTCCTTTTCATAATATAAAGTAGGGCAAAGGTTCAAGGCTTTCAAAAGGCAAAAATGCACTTGTTGAGCATAAGGGTATAGTGAACGAGATAAGACTTGGACCCTAAATCCAAGAACAATATTTGCCTTTCTGAAACGTTATTATGCTGCCTTGCCGTAAAGCTCTTTTCCTTCATGCTCCGTCCAAAGAGTCTGTAATAAAATTTTACGATGAGCCGTAAAAATGATTTTCGAGATTTTCAATTTAAAAAATCTATGAGAAATAAATGACTTGTTCTTTTGAGTTGTGTTTTAATTATTTTAGCAAAATATTTCAGCTTGATTTTGTTGTTATTTTGGCTGAAGCTTAAAATGAAGCTGAAAGATTTCCGCTACCGGTGTTTATTACAATAAATTAGTAACTTTGCATTATTTCAATTTAAATTCGTAGCATCCTAATTCCATTATTTATGCAATTGTAAGATAATTCAAAATGTAACTGTTTAACCTACGAGGTTCCAATCTCTTTGCCGGATTTAGTTGATACTTTTCATTATTAACGTCCATCATATTACTTTACCATTTTCATTCACTATCACCCATATCTTATGAATGACAGCAAAGACCTAGCAGATTTAGCAAAATTTCCATTTATTGTTTTACTTAAATAGTTATACAGTCTTTCACACGTCACCACGTCATGCGTCACTATAAACATTTTACTTACATGGATACTAACAGATATCAAAGTGCATTAGGTTAGATATTAAAGAAAAGAGAAGCTTGTAATCTGCATGGAAGGGCCGTGGTAAAATGGTTTAGTGATTATGAATGGCTAAAAAAGGCTTTCAACAATTCCTAATAACCATATTATTCCTAGATGTTTTTCAAGGTTCTCTTAATGTTTTAAATCGGTATAGAATACTTGCCACTTTCCAGCTTGATTTCATTGAATAAACAAATCTAAACGCTGGTGGTTAAAATTTAATAATTATTTGTGCAATTGCAATTGTTCAATGGATTGCAAAAGGCTTAAATGTGAAGAGGCAGCTAACACGCCCATACCATGGTAAAAACCGAAACTTTAGTAAATTGTTTCAACCAATTTTAATAAAAAACAATTTTACTGTTGAAACTTTAGGATGAAGAAATACGAGTTGGATACAATCGACGAAGTTGCAATAAACGAGGAAGCGGTTTCCCAACTATTAAAGTTGAGCGAGAATGCAGAGCATCCACCGAAACTAATCCTTGTGGTAATTTGGAATAAAAATTGAGTTTCAAATTTTGAATTTTGCGACTTATTTCTAACAAGAAGACTTCTTTTATAAACACCATCATTTCAGGGTCATAAATATGGAGGGATGGGAATCGCTCTTGTGACTTTTGCTAGAGCAATGCTTTCAAACAACTTTGCAACTGCTTTTCTCCAACTATCTCCAAGCAACAGAGAAATTACTGCGCTCTTTGAAAAATTAGATCAGTTTATAAACACACATGTTGAACTACCCAACGGGAAATTTAGGATTGTTGCTGTGCACGCTTTTGACACGTGGGTTTTTAAAGAAAAAAGTAAAGACAATTTAACAAGCAAATGCCATAAATCTGAGCAAATGTTACTTTTCAGAATGAAGGAAGAGGACCAACACACATTTTGGAGGGTTGTCCAAGTTCACTCGCAAACGACAGGTTTTATTTTGCTAGCCTCGAATTCAACCAATATCATTCCTCTAATCAAGGATGAATTCAATCTCATCCATTTCGGGAATGAAAACTATTTGCTCAAAAAGCTTCAGGATGTATGCGCAGCGGAGAAGGTTTGTTGCTTAAAACATAAAAGACTAAACAATTCATAAAATAATGTTTTAACTGACATTCCGTTCTACAGATTACATTTGCAGAAAAAGGGCTTCGTGGAATTTTGGAGAAAGTCGATGGAAATTTCACTCAAGCTGTTAACGCCTTGCAAGATATTGTTAATGGGAAAGCAAGCAGCATGTCACTCGTTTTGAAAGAAAATCCAATGGATAATGATCTAGTATGTAAATAGCTGAATAGTATCTTAACTTCATTCTAAAATATATTCCTTTAATCATTTTGTTAGATAATTAGCCACATCTTATCATTTCTAAAATTGAAAGACGTAAAAACATGCCGCCTTATAAATTCCCAGTGGAATGGCAATAGCTGCCGAGTCCTCCAACGGATTAGCCCTCCGATTAAACTAAGAAGACTTTCTGAACTGAAGCGTAAAATGATTCTCTCATTGTTTGAAAGTGAAAGCCCTTTCCCATTTGCCAAAAAGCTTGAAATTGAAACGGCCTTCTTGGAAGCTGTTCACAAAAAGGGAAATCTTGTGAGATTTTTCAACGCTGCATCTCCAAAACTTATGGATTTGACTGTCTCCCTTGAGCATAGCTCTACTGCCTCGTTCGATATTAGTTATCCAGAGGGGCTGACCTACCCCAACCTAAAGAGTTTTTGCGTATCCCTGATTGACTGTGATGAAGAGAGATTCAGGCATTATGAATTAGTTCGGGGAATATTCCAGAACTCTCCAAAGTTAGTGGAGATTTCGATATGCATAAACGGAATGTCTTCTACGTCCGTTTTGCAACCGGTGCTAAATCTTGCTAAAGATAAGCAAGTAGCGAATCGTCAAATTTCATTAAATTTGTACACGGAGAGTATCACTAGTGACCAACACGACCTCATAATAAAAGCTGGTCTAATGATAAAAACGTCGCAAGTAACTGTTTCAGAGGATGTGGCGGTCAGTGTAAAACGTTTTTTAGAAAGTCAATCAGAATCACTAGAATATTTGCATATTCAGGATGATTATGAATATGAATCTTTATATGGTCAATTTGAACTTCCAAGGATGGCAAGATTAAGCAAATTGAAATTGACCTTTAGTGGCGGCATCTCTGATATAAATCAACCTATTGAATATGGTGAACAATTTCCGGTTTTGGAGCACTTGACATTTGAGATTTCGCTTAATCAACGCGGACTAGATTCCTTTTTACACCCGGGCAGAAGCAAGATTGATGTTGGGCATAAGCTTAAAACGCTCAATTTAAATACTGATGTAAAAGCTTCCCCGCAAAATATTGAGAATGCTGCAATTCTCTTTCCGAATTTGACCAAGTTGGAAATCTCGGCCAGTTTGGAAATACTAAAGAAGGTTTATACCGGAATGAGAAAGCTGGAAGAGCTAGTATTTAGCTATCATCACCCCAGCCAGGCAAAGAACCTTGAGATTGATTATCTCCTAATGGGTGTGGAGCGGACACGGAAAGGGTGCAGTTGGAAAGATTTCAAGCCTGATGAATCACTTCTTGCATTGACTGGTGAGACATAATATTATAATCTTTTATTTAAAAATGTAAGAATTTAATAAGAGACAAGATTATGAGACTGATGAGAATGCTTTTAAAACTCTAGAGCTCAAAACCTTACGGATAATAAGCCGCCAAAATAATATAATTGGAGAGACGGTATGCCGATCCGTTTTCATGAAGATGAAGTCTCTCAAACTGATCGACTTCTTTGGGGAATATCAAGCGAAGATGGGTAGCGTCTCCGGAACACTTTTAAAAGAAATGAGGGAGAAAATCTTACTTTTATAATTTCACAAGAATGAATTAATTTTCCGAAATTTCTAATTTGAAATATTACGCTTTTTACTATGTGATAGATAATCGAATTAAATTTGCATGATTTTCTGAAAGACTTGTACAATTTGCTCAAGTCACCTTTAATTTTCTCCCACCATCTGAGAAACCAGAGAAAAACATTTCGTGCTACACAATGCTCGAGTTAGCAATAGAAAATAACCGACTAAAAAATAAAAGCATTTACAGCGTAATGGGAAGCAAGCGTTTCTTCTTAATAACTTATTAGCAAGTGCTATGGGGAATACCATCGTCCGGAGGAAGTAGTTTGTGAAACACGTAGCAATAGTGTAGCATTTCTTACAGCAAACAAGCTCACTCAATTTTCCATTCAATTTCATACAAAACCCAACCAACCAACAAAGCATTGCATCAGCGAAAGAAGTTTCTGGTAAGTGCTCGAGTCTCTGCGAACAAAGTAGAAACGACTACGTCAATCCATGCAACATGAGAAGCGTATAGGCTCACTCATTGCATATTCGGGAGATTTCCACTTGTTTCTGAGTTACTTTAGGCTTACGATGCAATTCATATAAAAGGAGAGTCGGTGCTCGCATCCCATTCAATTCATTTCATAGAAGCGAAGCAAAAACAATATCAAGAGACAAAGTGAATCATAGCTTTTCAAAGCTTTGCTTTCAAAGACAAACTTGTAGAAAATTTTAAAGTGGTCAATAAAGTGAATATAAGTGAATAGTGAATAGTGAATAGTGAATATAAGTGAAGACTAAATAATTTCTTGAGAAAAGTTTTCAATAATTTTTGAAGGTGAGTTTTAAATATTTAATGGTTTTATAAGCGGGGATAATAGAAAAGACAAGAGTTTTTCTAAATAAATTGTTTATTTTCT
>JAHZMU010002295.1:0-10050 GCA_027743725.1 Rambutsinella grinnellia | reverse complement strand
TGACTACTTTTATTGAATTTAATGCAATGAGACAAGCCAAAATGATACGCTTACAAGAACAAAATGTTAAGTTATATTGAGTGTAAAGTGATCTGGCTAATAGTAATGTATAAGTTGCTAGCTAAAAGAAAGATTATAAAATTAAATTGGAATGAGAAGTTTATACATATTTGCGTATAGCTGCTAGCCAGCCAAGCAATTTATTTTTGAACTCAATATAGATCATTCAGTAACTTTGAAAGTTAAATAATGGCGTCGGACGTAATCATTAAAACACAGCTACTAACTTTTTGTTATTGCATCCTTATTTCAGGCGATATAAACAAAGTTATTGATGCCTTATCTAAATCCCCAAGTTACAAGCTTGTGGCCACTAGATTGGCTAGAATTGCGGATGGATTGGGTGTTAGTCGTGATAAAACGGAAAAGCTTCAAAATGAATATCGATTGGTTTTAGGCCGGGAACTGGGCAATATAATTCATTATTTGCTTGAAGACTGGATATCCAGGGAAACACCAAAGTCTACTCTGCAAGTGCTTGTTGATGTGCTAAAAAATCAAAATTTGAATCAATGCAGTGGTATGATTAGACTTAAAAATGTGGATTAAAACTGAAGTATCAAATTTGTCTTTAATTTTTCTAGATCATTTATTACACGCATATAATCTACCAGTTATAGTGCTCCCTCCAACATACAGTGATAATGATTTGACTGGCCATGGAAAGGATTTACTTGTTGGATGGGAAGGTGAATACTTTAAAATCTAAATAGCATATATTATATTTTTGTCAATAGGGTAAAAGTTGTGAAATTTTAGGGTGTGATCTATCAATTGTGGAATCAATTTTGGGAAAATCCGGATGGGATTTAGAAAGGGCAAAATTATTTGCCTGTGCTTTAATGATCGACCGAAATGACAGAATTATACTTGAAAAATTGACAGCTTCTGGAGATATAATTTCGGAGGCGTTGATAATTTGGATGAGCCAAAGATCAAGTAATGCAACGCTGGGAAAGTTAATACGGATTTTGGAGGAGGATTGTGCAGCCTTTAATGCCGGTGGTAATTCTTCTAAAATTTAATGTCGAAATGACGTGAAAGTAAGCTAATTAAATAACCATTATTTAAATAAAATAGAATCACTCCGTCTAAAGTTCAATCTTCCCTCACGAGAGTTCGAGATGATGCCGTCTATCACGTGGAGTCAGCTTACTTCTGCTTTTCGGGAGAAAGTCAAGAAACATGTTGAAGGAATATTCCCAAATATTAACTTCAGCAACGCTTTTTCCAAACTAAATGGACCTATCCTTGAACAGCTTATGACTGGGAAAAAGCTAGAATTATTTGAAGCCAGAAGCAAAAATGAAGTAAAAGCAACCATCCCGAAAAGGTTCAACTATTACATAAATCGATCCCTTTCTTCCAGGAATATAATCTCACATGATATTTTTCAAGATAAAAGCGCAGACATATTTTTAGTTGATGCGGCTAGTCGAGTCAACCGTTTCGAATTAATTGAACTCGTGAGTGAAATTACAGGGACTTCTAGCGAGCAACTGACAGAGCTTAATTCCAGATATATTTTGTTGGAACAAAGTTGTGACTTGGAGCAAATCTGTAAAATTACAAAAGAGCCTATTCATTTAATCGGGAAAACTTCCAAAGGAAATTGGAAGTGCATTAGGAACATTGGTGAAATCCGCAATATTCGAAAATACATTATGGGAAAAAAGCAGCAGGATCGTTTTCTGGAGGAAGATTTCATTTACGAAATTCTTAAAGAAAATGGAAATCATCCTGTTTGTATTTCTGATGGGCCAGGCATGGGTAAATCAATCCTGCTTGGTGACATTGGGAGAAAGTTAGTGGAGCTGCGACCTAACAGAGCAACCTTTTTCGTTTCAGTAAGGGAGCTCATGAATCACATAAAATTAAACAGGACTGCAATAAACAAATCGGGAATAATAGAAACGTTACTCATCCTAGTTTGTAGAAATGGGATAGAAAAGGCAGTTTTGGAAAACAAGTTTAATTCGACTGATCAACTTGAGGTAGAACTTTTGTTGGACGGATTTGATGAGATACACGCACGGAATTACGACGACGCTCATATAATTTTGGAGGTAATCAAAACAATTCCATCCACCAGAATCTGGATAACATCCAGACCTCAACTCTTACCCGAGCTGGAGAATACTTTAAATGTATTTGGCTACAATATCGAAGAATTCAATGAAGAAAGTCAGATTCAATTTCTAACATTATTTTGGTTAGATAAAAAACGAATTAAGGATATCCCCGAGGAACCTACAGATAAGCAAAAGAAATCAAGTAGAATTCGTGAGTATTCTCAACACTCGTTAAAACTTTTAAAAGAAAACATCCGGAATTCTTCAGCTGTCAACGACATTTGCGGAATTCCTCTGCAATGCATGCTTATTGGAGAAGCTTATGAATATCCCGCATATGCATACGCGAAAGACGGTGTTCACAAATCTGATCAGTTAATCAAGTGCAAGATGACTGATTTATACCAATCTTTTATCCGTAAGAAACTTGAGCAGTATCAAGAGAGGTATAATATGACAATTATAGATACGAAGATGTTTGAAATGCATGCCCGCCTAAGCATGGAACTCCTCTTCCCTGAAGAATTTCTTCAACTCTCGCATCTCTTGGGAAAAGTTGATCCAGAGGAAACCATAAAGGTAGGGATTATTCAGTCTATGGAATCCGACGGTTCGTGTAAATTCGTTCACCAAACCTTTGCTGAATACTTTGTCGCTTGGTTTGTCGCAACAAAGTTGGGAGATAATGGAATTTTGAGTTTTAGTCTTGGCTCCTTAACAAAATTGTTTGGGTGGGTAACTGGAGGCGCGGATGCTGATAGGAAGCTACTCATTGGGTTTCTCCTTAACAAAGTGCTTGAAAGACCATTCAAGTTTGTCCGTTCCAATGAATTGAGGGAATTCGGCAGCAAGGTAAAAGACAAAGATATGTATGGTCATACCAATTCAGATAGGCACCCAGGCATGTTCAAAGAGATTAGTTTGGCGGATGAGCGTTTCTTCTGCTCCAAAGCCGATGATTCAGAGAAAAGTTGGGAGAGACACAGAGCATATAACAGAATGATTGAAGCTTATCCCTTCTCCCGACTTGAGGTATTTCGCCATCCTGTCATTTGCTACTTTCTTGATTTTTTGCTCTCCGGTTTTGAATATGAGAACGTGACGGTTGCAAATTCTGTTGAGTTTATGGAGAATATGTCATTCCCTGAATGGACATTATATATGCTGTATTGCGCGTGTGCCAAATCCAGCTACACTGGAATCTTCAATTTGCTGGATAAAATTAATAAAAATCAAGAACAAGTCAAAAACCTGATTGATGACAACTTTATATTGTATGTTTGGGGCAATTCAAACATGGTTTTTATCCAGTTCATTGATAATCTCTGCGATAAGTATGACAGACTTAGTCTAAAGCTTAGAAATAGGTGCCTCGTTGACGCCGTAGAAAGAGGAAATTGTACCTTAGTAGAATTCATTCTTAAGAGACGCGCACCTAATGTTAGTGATTTGGATGAGGAAACTGCGAGGTAATATTTCTTTTCATATTTTATACCAATCTAATTAATTTCATAACAAAATATTTTTGATTTAAATTTTATTTTAGGTTGGTCTTAGAAACGTTTGGGAGAAACACAATTTTCTCCTCGTCCAAAACGATTGAAGAGATGATTCAAATAATTAAAACTCTTCATCGAATGTTTCCAAGTTTAACCACAATAATCAAAAATGGTCAAGCCGATTTTGCCCGTCATATTCATCCCCATATTTTGGCCGAAATGATTTCACTTTGGACTGATGAAATCACAGAAGGCAATCCTAGTCACTCATTTCTTTGTGTTTACATTCTTGACTCTCTAAATATAGAAATTGAGCCAGAAAAGTTAAGAGTTTTTATGGGAATGCAGAATTATTATGGGGAAACTCCAATTATGACACTTGTTATGATTAAAAAGTCAATTCTTGAGGAGCACGGATTATTTAACACGTTTCCTAGAAAAATGGACTCTTTCCACAAAGCTGGTGCTGACTTTAACTGCAAGGATAGGGATGGAAATTCTTTGCTCTGCCAAGCAATAATGTTTGAAAGAAATAAGCAATTTTTGTACAAACTAATTAAATACGGAGCGGATGTGAATTGGCAAGGAAAAAGCGGACAAAACCTATTACATGTTTCTGCACGTTGTGGTCATAATAAAGCAGCCGAGTTGCTTTTAGATCCAAATTTGAGTGATAACGCAAAGTTTCAGTTTGATATTAACGAGAGGGATAATGAAGGAAATACTCCACTCCAAATAGTAATGCAATCATCCCATCTACACACTGACAATTACTTAGAAACAGCCCGAGTTCTTCTGGAGAACGGGGCTAATCCAAAAGTCAAAAATGAAGAGGGTGAAACCCCGTTTCACGTAGCCCTAAGAAACAAAAATTTGTCCTGTGAAAGTTTCCAGTTATTAAAATCAAAAACAACTCTAAATTGGAATGCACTGCAGGCAATGCAAGCGTTAAAAATGTTGATGGAAGAGGACATGATATGTAAATTCGAAGAAGTAATTTCTGAATTGCTTGGAATTCTTGAAGAAAAGTTAAAGGAGATGGAATCTAGAGAGGGTAGTGGGGCCGAAAACAACGCCGAAGTTATTGCAGCTTCCAAAATACTAATACAGCATATTTTGAAAGAGCTCTCTCATGGTCCGTGAAGCAAACTTAATTAATTAATGATTTAGTAGAGAAATAAAAACCTTTTTACTGTTAATTAAAATATAAAATTTGAAATATTTACTTTATTCGTCATTGGTAAATACACTCGATAAGTTAAGAGCAGAAAATATCACTAATTCTTATAATTAACGCAACCATTACAATCACAATGGTCCTTAGTCGACCCGCAATAGCCTCCACTACTACAGCAATAATATTCTTTTGAATTCGGGTTACAAGTAGCCTTCTTCCCATTAACTTCATATCCATCCCCACACCTCCCCGCATTATCCCCTGAATCAATCCACGTCTTTTCTGGATATCTATAATTCGGATTTTGTCTAAAATTTATGCACCCTTCACATTCACAAAACTCTTTAGTCTTCCCACAATAACCCGCATTTGAACAGCAAAAGCCATTATTATCATCCGGGTTGCAGATTGCAATCTGGCCATTATCCAACCGGTGCCCTTCATACCCGCATTGGGGGCCAGGCTCAAATTTATCCATCGTATGCCATCTAACAGGCCCTGACGGCTTTACTGGCTCATCCAACATCTTATTCGGATTCTCATAATAATCTACGCACCCATCGCATTTGCAAAACTTGTCTCCGCCTCCACACCAACCACTTGCAGAGCAACAGCCATATCCCGGATCTTCCGGGTCGCAAACAGGATAAAAGCCTTTATAAAGAGGAGCTGACTTCCCACACATTCCACCTTTATTTTCATCATCAAGCAAAGTCCACCACCGCTGCTCTTGTATCGGAGGGCATTTATATTCAAATGATATATCATTAGAGCCGGAGCAAAGCATTTCAGATGATGCTAATCTAATAAGAGTGTTCTGGCTATCATCTAAATCCACAGCCCACATCATAACGCCACCAAAGCCTTTCGCCGCTGCGTACCTAACCTTCTCAGTTATCGACTGAGAGTCCTCATATCCCATAAAGAAACCAGAAGAGCTCTCCAAATAAGGCGTTTGGGTTTTATGATGGTAGCCCTTTTGATATTCTGGGTTCCGTAAATAATTTTTTACAATATTCCTGTAAGGCTCAAATCCCCCATCAAATTTCCCCTGTGCATTTGCACTAGCCTTTCTCCAAACAGGGTCAGATGGATCAACTCTAGAGCCGCTATTATTCCAGAATCTCCCATAAAAGCCTAAACCCATAGTAAGCTTCCTCCTATCTTTAATCCTGCACGAGTAATATTTTAGGGTATAATCCACATTAGTCTTTCCCGAATAACCTTGCGGCGCCCCAAAATATAAGGGTGAATGCGGCCCTGTATAAGCTCCCCATTTGGAATCCCACGCCCCATTATAATCATAAGTCATAACGTTTATCCAGTCAACTATTTCAGCTATTTTTGGAAGATCATATCCATCGTCAAGTACCCAACTACCAGCAGCTCCAGCGATTGATAAAGTATAAGGCTCAAGCCTTTCTCTAGCCCTTTGGTGCGCAGCCAAAGCACTCTTTATTGAGCTTAAAAAGCTAATATAATTCTCCCTGTCTTGCTTTACCCCAACATTAGCTCCTCCACTAACTGGATATTCCCAATCAACGTCAATCCCATCCATATTAAAATAATCTAGTATTTCTATCCCGGTTTTAATAAAATTATTGGTCATCTCAGCATTCCCAGCAACCCTCGAAAAAAACTGCGAATTAGCCCATCCCCCAACAGCAAAAATGGTCTTAAGCCTCCCGCCTGATCTCTGCTTAGCGTTTTTAATCTCATACAAGCGGAGATATGACTTTTTAGTGTCCAAGCTAATATCTTTACTCCCTTCTTGGTCTGCGCTTCCCACTCGAAGCATTCCATCTCCAGTCATTTCTACAAAAGCGAATATGACATGGGTTAGGTAAGTAGCTGCACTTGGGCTAAATTTTACATCACTCCATCCCGTAATATAACCCACAACTCTCTTCCCACACGAAGGCGGATTGCCTGATACGCTGCCTATTCCCTCCTCCGTTGCGAACAGCGACTCCTCCTCATTCTTTCTATGCCTTTCAGCAAAATCTCCCCCAAATATCTTATTATTCCAGAAATCATACAAAGCATAATCCCCCTCAGCTCTTGGCTTAACGCCAACATCAGGCGGGAAATTAATTTTTCCTGCGTTATAACAATCAATCATCCTCTCCCTGTCTTCTATCTCATCAAAGTAATTCCCCGCTTCCTCCCAGACATCTTTTACAGGGCTAAAGCCTAACGGGGGCATGCTTTCTTGATCCCTAATCTGATACACTTCTTTCCTCCTTTCAGCCTTCATCTCGTCTGTTGTCGAGAGAACATTCTTATGCCAAAATCCAGCCACTGTCCATCCACCGGAATCGTCCCGGGTACAAACTAGCTTCCAATAACAGCTTGGAATAGGGGATGAATCGGTGTCTAGACAAGTCCCAGTTATTATGTATCCTTTCCTCTGCTCCCGCTCTCCCCCGATAGTAATATCTTCGCTTAAAGCTGATCTAATTTGGTCCTCAAGGGTCCCCCATAAAGCGGAATTTGCATAATGATCCTGCGGCGCACAATTAGTCACGTAATAAGTCGATCTCTGCGCGTCTTTACTCCATCTAATATCAGCATTTGGAGCTAGATGCCCTTTATCCCAGTTATACTTCTTGTTATGATCATTAGGCTTGTCTGGATTAAGCCTGGGGAATGCCTTATTCGCCTTTGAATACCAACTAGCTGCTGTCTGCTGAGATTTGAAGGACCGACATGGATTATTTACAAAATTGACATCTTTTAGACCCGGATTGTTCTTGTTATCTTCGCCAAATGCGTAAATTGTGAAGAATGGGATCTTTTTGAATTTGTTAAAAACCAAAATGTAATATAATTGTTCTCTACAGCTTTGCATTTTGGTCACGGGCAGGCCAAGGCTTCCAATGTTTGAAATAAAGTCTTCTTGGCAATTTACCTTTCCAACGCATTTTACCCTGTCTGGGGCCCAAATAGGGTTAATTGAGACGCAGATGCATTGGGGCGTATGCTCAGCTTCGTACATGACGGTACAGCAGAGCTCGCAATATTGCCCGACACGTTTTTTGTCTTTGCAGGGCTCGACTAAATGGTCAGGGTAGGTTGTGGCGATACCGGAGTCTTCAGTTACGTGAGGGTCTGTAGTGCATTTGCAGTTTGTGGCTCTAACAGCGCCCCAGAACTGGTCTATTGAGCGGGCAAAGCAGCGGTCATTACATTCTAAAGGCTCTTCTTTATCTTGATCGCATTTGTGGAACCAGCATTTGAATGAGCTAGTCCCCAAGTTTAAAGCTACGGAGACAAGAGCTTCGAAAGCTAATATTCCAATAACGGCAGCAGCGCGGCCAGCAAGCTCGCCTAGTTGGTAGCCGACACGAGCGCCTGCTACGCCTCCTTCAGCGGCTCCTGCTACGCCTCCTATGACTCCGCCAGCTTCGCCTAAAGCTTCTTCCACTCCGGCAGCGATTGGGCCAAACATTTGGCCTGTTTTTGTGAAGATGCGCGGAGCCATTTCAATGGCTTCGGGAGGGAGAGGGACGTCTCTCGTTATAGGAATATCGTCCAAATCAAAATAGTCGTCGATATCCTTCACGTCGGCTTTTAATGCGGTTGAATTTCCCCCTCCACAGCTAGAACTAAACCGTTTGTGATTAAGAAAATTCTTAAATAGATTAAAACTGAGCTACCTTTTTCTCCTTTGCCCTTCCTCTCCCACCCCATCTGTTCCTTCTCCTCCTGTCCCCTCCCCTTGTCCAGCAAAAGCTGGGCCGTGGGGCTCCAAATTATCATTATTTCCCAAAGGGATTTCTCCTCTAAAGTCGTCTAAGGAGCCAAACTGGAGGAATTGATTGATATCCCGCCAAGTAATACTAGATTTCTGTTGACACTGATAATTCATTCTGGCAAGAAGGATATTTGGCTGCGCGCTTTTGATGAAGACCTTCGTAAAAAAATTAATATTGGCTTTAAAAATATGAGCATATTTTAAACAATTTCTTACTTGCACCGGTTGGACGCCTTCGTCACTGCTTGTGTTATGATTTTTGACAACGCTTTTAAGCCCATCCCATTTATACAAAGTGCAATTGCCTTGAGGCCATTGCATTGCCACTCCGCCGCACTGATTCCTCTCTAAGCACTTTCCTAAGCAATCTTTTCCATTTGCTTGATTAGGAATAGTATTGTTATCAACTAACACATTTGCTTCCGCCCAGAAAGAATCAAATGCGTAATAAGGTAGATAATTAGTAGGAATAGTCTTGTCAAAGGTTGCAAGGTCATATTTGTCATATCTCCTGTATGATTGCATAACAACCGACATATTATAAAGGGAGCAGATGCCCGTGGAGGAATTATAACTGTAGTGGAATGCTTTATATGATTTAATAGCTGCGTAGTGACAAGCTATTATGCCTATTTTCTCTCCGCTGTAAAATGGAATGGATGAATTATGAATCATTTCGTAGTGGGGGAGCCTTTTGTAGAGGCTGTTGCGCTTTTGGACTGCTTTGTAGAATGAATTGTTGGCGTTATTAGGCGGATTGTCTGTAAACCAAATGTTTTGGTAGAAATTGTATAAATAGCAGTCGACGACGCCTTCGCTGTAGGCTGTTGTGGTGGCTAGTTGGCAGTCTGTTTGGTTGTTGCAGTCTTCTAAGCATTCTTCAACGCTTTGGACGCCGTAGGGTTCCGGTTGGTCTGCGATGTTTTGGTATATTGGACCGAGATGGTTGAAACGCCATAAAGAATCGGGGCGGAGGAGGGAGATGTGTGAAATAGCTATAGTATTTCCTCGAAGAGAGAATTCAAAAGTGGAGGAGTAAGGGTAGAGGGTGCAAGTCATATCGGTTCTGTTTAGAGTGGCAAAGGAGCAGCCTTCATAAGAAGCGCAGAAGATGGTGCAGTTTAGGAAGTTTGTTACGTTGCGTGGCTCAAATGATTTGAGTGGGGGACCTCTTGGGACGAAGTCTAGAGTTATGAGCCATTCTGAAAGGAACCTCCATCTTGGGGCTAGTCTAACGTACATGGAGTAATCGGAATTATTAATAGCTGAGCCAAAGTTGACTTCGGAGTAAATTTTGCAAGTGCCGTTCACTTTGTTTAATGTAAAAGCGGTGCAGGATGGAGTTGCGTTGCAGTTGAGGAAGCAGGTTGATTCGTCAACGTTGGAATATGAGAGGTAGACGGGGGAGGAAGGGTCGATTGTTTTGTTGTAGATTTTCAGCCAGTCTACATAAGGACAGGTTGTGCAGTTAAGACCTGCTGAGGT
>JAHZMU010002294.1:0-24542 GCA_027743725.1 Rambutsinella grinnellia | reverse complement strand
TATATGCCGGTATTTAACGGTGGCATATAACGGTGGCATATAACACGGGCCATGCTTGCTCTTCATTTCATTTTTGGTCATTTAGTCATCATCATCAGGTGGCTCAGATTTTTGAAACAGATCAGCATGATCTCACCTTGTAGGAAGGAAACCTCCCAGAAGCCTTTTAAATCCCACTCCAATTGCACTCAAGCAATTAAATGCAATAATTCATACTGTGAATATCATTACTATTACGAACTACTTTGGTGGGATTTTTAGCTCAAATGGCGAATCGAAATTGAATCCTTTTATAAACAATTACATCTTTCATCATTACCATACATCAAAGTTGCATAAAAAGATTCGTAAATATTTTCTTATTTGCTTAACGTTGCTGGAGAGGAACGTGTAAGGCGTAAATTCGTTTTCATTAGACACAAGCTGTGTTGGAGTAGATATTGAAAAGTCTACATGACCATGACAGTGGCCCACAGGCGTTTTCAAGCCAGTTTATGCAACTTACATAATCTAACTGTTTTCTTTCTCGTATAGAAAATCTCTTCTAATGTGAATGTCGATACAAATCTTTATCAAGAAGTCATTAACGACTCTCATCATGGGTGGCAGCCCTTAGTTATTGAGTTAATATCCTTTAAGAAATGTGAAGGAAAGCATTGACCAAGTTTTCAATCTCTGTAATGAATATTCACAAAGTTGTTTCTGTTGCAAGTGAGATGTTGGATACAAAGCCGGTATTCTAATCGTCGACATCTTTTTAATATGAATACTATTTGTTTATATGCCTGCAAGAGATTATTGCAGGTTTTCATCAAGAAACATTAGCTCATGTTATTGATGATGATGTTGTATTATTTGATTAGAAATGAAAGTTTAATAATAAATCTTTTTATGAGAGATAATTCGTGACCTCCCTGATGACGCTTCCAGTGATTCTGCTAAATCTTTTCAATTTTAAAATCAGGAATAGGCAGCGAATAAAAGCGTTTAAAGAAATTGAATATTCATAACTGATTTTTTCTTAACGAAATGGATTGGTCTTGTTGGTTGTTGCTACAATTGCAGTAACAACTGTAGTTACTCCAGATATTTTACTGTGAATGTAAATTGAGGACGAGAAAAAAGTTTTAAACTAACCCAGTTTGACTCGAACAAAGCTGATATTTAACAAAATTAAGCAAGGCCAAAAAACTAGGCTACTTTAAGTACTTTTGCAAAAAGTTATTTAAATTTACATAAAAAATATCTCATTTGAAAAATTCAATTATACTATACCGGTACATAGTAATTACAAAGAAGAAATTGATACTTGTCAGAAAAGAAATAATGAGCATCTGCATTACATACATTTACTAAAGTGAGAAAAGTAATTCAATAAAAAAAAGAGTTCAGCTGTGTGATTGCGTTAGTATTTTTTGCACGCTTTGCCTCAGCTCTCATTTCCTCGTCAGATGAAATTTCTCGGTTGTTTTATTTATTTTTTCTGCAAGAACTAAAAACAGGAAGAAAAGTACAATAGAGATAGAAAACAGGCCTAAATCATTCTTCTTCTTTGTGAAGTTAGATCTCCCACAAGCGCCGGTACGGACACTTTTCGTGACATCTTCTAATTCCTACATTGACAGCCCACTCCATTTGCTGAAATTGCAGAGGAAAAAATAAAAACAAGGCATTGCAGGCGTTGATTTCGATGCAAGAGAGACGGAAGTGGAAGTATGTTAAAAGGGGTAAAAGTATCAACTTTGACTCGGAGCAAGAACCGAATCCATTCTCTTTTTTACTTCTTGTTTCAAGCTTGATTTATTGGCCAAATGGTCAATAAATCACGGACCGGAAAAGAATCAACTTATCAAAAACGAATTGTCTCCATTCCATTTGCTCTTTGCAATGCCAAAGAAGAATATATGATTGGAATATTGCAGTGTTGGTACAATTTCTTAAAAGTATGGTTCAGCTCCGCCAACCTGTCGACCTTGCTTCTTCTCTTTGCTGAGTTTGCAGAAAACACAACAGATTTGAATGAATCTGTTATGAAATTTAATCTGAAACCGAAAAGCTCTTATTTACGAGCTAGTCACTATATGAAATGATAATGGACAGAGTATAAATATACGTCGAGAGTGAGTCTCAAGCAGTTTCCCTTTTTTACTTTAAGTAAGATGCTTCCAGCCATAACGAGACCAGTGCCATACCTCAATTTTAGCAAAGATTTACCATCACATCCGTTCTATCATCATCGAACGAGAATAAATTACTTTCTATCTTGCCTCGAAGCAATAGCAAATAGTTTCCTTCTTGACTTTTCATTTTCTTCTCTCTCTCAACCCATCTCAAAATCATATCATGACAAATTCATTTTATGCTCAAATGAGTTTTCCATCCGAGCCCAGTTTCATCTTCTAACCCGAAAAGCATTTTCAGTATCGTCACCACTTCGATAAAAATGTAAATGGTTGCAAATTGAAGACTTGACAAAAATAACGAATCTCTTCACCCATCCGAGGAATACTATCAAGATCTAGAAATTTCTTAATCAGCAACAGTAACAGTCTAATATGCCGTAAATCTTCTGACATTTTTATCGTCTTGCTAAAGGTATATTCGTGTAGATTCTATTATCTCTCTCTCGTCTCGACTCATTCCACCGAATCCATTCTAGGAAGAGGTTCACGCAAGAAAGACGAAGAAATAATAGCCGATATCCAATTCTCTTCGGATTTAAATGACCGCTTACAATCTTTTTTTACGAGTCAAAAATGGCTTTTAACTTTTCCTACGCCTTTTCACGATATGTCGACCCTCATTTGCCTACAAATTAGTCTATTGTTCCGTCAGAGTTAGTAAAAAGGTGAGATATTGGCTTTCCTTTTAGCGAAAGGGGCAGAGGGGAGTCTAGTGTTAATGTTTTGACGCGGTATTATCATAATCCACGTATGATATCGACATCATTCTTGTAAAGATGTAAAATATATTGGCAATTCACTCATCAAATGCTAGTTTGAACCTTCACCTTAGAGAGAAACGACTCGAATTGCATAAATTCTCTATAAACGTAAGTCAGCGGCTGGTACTCTGACAGAGATCCCGTTTGGCCTAGTCATAAATCCTATTTTCGTATTAATAATAGGCGATGCCGAAATTGGAATGAGAAATATTACAGTATTGTACCCGAGGCAAATGATGATTTTTACAAGCTATGAAGCAGGTTAAGTAATGAGTAATAATAATTTCTCGGGTTAAATGATAGCTTCATTCTCAGCGTGATTTTTAAGAATTGCAGCCGCCAAGCTGGTCTCTTGTGTCCTCCTCTTTTCCATTTTATAAAGCTTTTGTCGGCAAAAAAAGACATTTTCAGTTCTAATTTATACGGAGACACAAGCGAACTTTCCATTTTGTCAAAACTTGTTTTGACTTTTGATCTTGTCCATGTTACATAATAGGAGGCGAAATGCAAAGTGTGAATATTTTACAAATGAATTTGTCCGCAAATCACACGGATGGAAACGCGTAATCAAAATTTAATATTCTAACCAAGCGGTTAATGTCATCAGTATTAATCAATGGCGACATTTTAAACTTTCTTTGGACTGAGGCTCAGTCACTGAGCTACACTGTTTACTTTTCTCTGAAATAAATTCTTCTTGTATAATCTGCCTAATAGACATTTATGAGAATTGGGCTTACTCCCTCCACGTAATAATTTAGGAAGGAAATAGAAACAAAAGTCTGCATTCTTTTCTTCTCGTAAGAAAAATCTCTCGCATTTCTTTAACTGAATATTTCTCCTTCTAATGAATATCTTATGAGAACTGCTATGTTTATGCATTTCCATAATAGTTACGCATCTCGTTCTTTATGGAGATGGAAAGAAGGAAAGAAATCTCATCAGTTTCAAAATGCCCAACCAAAGTCTAAACGTAACTTATTGGTCTGGGAGGAGGGCGTGGATTATGTAAGCTTCTGCTTGTCTTCTTCGTCTCTCCTGAAACAAGTTTATTCCCGTGTAAATCCACTTTGACAAGTGGAATAGGGAAATTTTTACACCAAGACGAGAGATATTGTTTTCTTAAGCATTCATCAAAACGTAGGGGAAGCGCGTAAGTCATTATAAAAAAGAATAGCTTCTTTTTTTGGCAAGCGAAGAGGATTGACTGGATTCTCCACGTACTTGTAACAAAATTTTCTGCCTTTAACTATTATTATTATGTGCAGGAGGAACGGCAACGTTTCACTTTGATAAAAGGCAAAATAATAAATGCATAATGCGCTGGATTTACACAATATTTACTTACTCGGAGGAGTGCAAGAGAAATATGAGTGGTCAGCAGCTAGATGCAGTTTGTCTTTATAGCGTTTCTCAAGAAACACTTCTGCTTTCTAAGAGGGATTGTGAATGGGGATTATATTCAGTTTAAATGGATGTGCGTGCTTTTTCCTAGTAAGTCCATGTGCGGCAGGATTCCAGAGAGTGGTCGGCATCCTCTCTGGAATTTATATGATGTTGAGTACAACAAACAAACAAATATTTAGTATGTTTATGTGCATTTTGTGATATTTCTTTTATTCTTTTATATTCACAAAAAGCATTTCTTTTTTGAGAGAAGAAAAGCTAAGCTATTATTTAATGCGTTGCACATTCTACCCAAGTTTTTTCTGCATGAGTGCACATCCATTCCATCCCTGGATGGAGATGAAAGTAGTTCATTTTTCTTTTGAGAGGTCTCCGCATATGCTTTTTACGAGAAGTGGGAATACGGAAGATGAGGTTGGAGAGAGAGGATAAAGTTATGAATTAAAATTTTAATGGACTGGAGGCACACGGTCAGCATGTGTTGAGAATATTATTTACAATCTCTTTTAGTTTGTTTTCGTTGCATATGTGTCTGTAGATTGAATGAGGCTTTGCGTTCCCTTCGGTTGTTTACTCAGCTATTTACAACTTGATCGTAAAACGAGGAGATGCAGTAGAAGATTACAGTCTACCTGGTTGAATTCTGAAATATTTAGAGGAAACGAGTTTAGAATCAGGTGTGCACTGCTCATATAGTTATTAGCAGACGAATTCATTTCCTGAAATGGGTTAGTTTCTTCAATGTTGGTTTTGGGATTATAAACGGTGAAAATGATTAATTTCAAAATGTCGTAAAATAGGAGACTTTTATGAATGTACAGGGGATGTAGTTTTATAATTATATCGTTTTCACCTTCACTAAAATTAACATATGAAATCAGTCTGACGAATATCAATACTTGTAAACAAAACAATGCCAAACAATTTGCGATAATTAGGGAAAAGTCAAATATATTTTTACATGACTCAAGTTGGCATGCGAGAAACTTTTTCTTTCCTCGCTAACTGAATTGGCTTGTGCGTTGACTGTTAATTTCACAATTACCTTGTCAGACATGTTTTTCGTTGTGACTCTAGCGTGTTTTCTTTCAGTCGTGATGCACTAATCTAATACAGCATTTATAAGTGTATTGGGATGATACCACACAAAACAAAATCAATTGACATGTTCATCTAATCCTCTCCCTTCTCCCTCCCTCAATGCCCAATAAGAGTTATCCACTTAACGATTATTAGTTCCATATATTTCTCTTTGAAAAAACTCTGTTCATTCTTGCACGTCTTCTGTATTCATGTCTTAATCTCATAAATTAGAGCCCACTTATCAGCCTTTGACAGGGGACATGACAAGACGGTAAAAGGGGATGGGGATGGGGAATGGTGTGAGTCTGAAGATGTTTTGCGGTTTGGGATATGGCAATACCATCATCCTCAACACAATCAGCTTTATATCTTTACAAACAACAACGAAAGATTTGGCATTTAACCTTGAAGCTGCGGGAGCACATCTCATCCCACCAGATGCATCTCTTTCGTCGATTAAGTCACTTGTTCTCTTCTGTGCAATACTGATTGTTGATACTTTCCTAGCTGGAAGACACTATGACATATATGGCGTGGTAGACAAAGATTGAAAGTGAATGCAGTCAATTCTGACTTATAATCATGAGCTGATCAGTAAATAGACAGGGCATAAATGGTTCTTGCTTTGACAGGTGAACTTATCCTGAATTAATATGCGGCTTGCTACCATTTATTTCTGTGGCAAGTGCATCGTTTTAGAAACACTCCATTTACAATGCAACTTGCACGTATTCCCTTGAAAAAAAAACCTGAAATCGATCTGAATAACTTGAACATTTCTCAAAGTAATTTGTACTTTTCCAATCCCAAATATTTCTCCGTTTTTATCATACTCTCAAGTCCAAGGCCTGGAGGAGATCGGAGTGAAGTAGAGTGAAAAATGGGATTGCGTTTTTTATTTGAAAGTGGGAAGAAGTTTGAGATTGGTAGCGTATCTCAATCCAAACATTGAGAAAGGTATGATTACTCTTTAGACTAAAAATTCCACTCTATCCAGAGAAGAAAAGACTTTCATTTCTTGCATGCATCATCATCATAAACGTTGTGATTGAGGATGAGAAAATAAAAAATGTTATTGAATGATACTCAAAAAATCATCTCGGTCCCCATCTATTTTTTATTAGTCTGACAAGTCCCGGTCGTGGTTGGCATCTTCATCATAGTCAAGGGGTGATGTGAAAGTACTGCGGTAGATGAAATCTGATACACATGTTATGGGTGAGGCTGAGTCTTTTAATAATGAATCACTGTTCAACCAACCAAACATTCTCATAATACTCCTGTTAATGTGTAGTCAAAATGAGTCAAGTTTTTTTTCTTACAAATTCCACTTTTTTTCTACCGAGAGAGATGAGATGAACCACAGAAAATGAATGATCTTGATCCACATTTCAGATCAATTTTTATCCGGTTTTCATCCTGATAAATTATCCCATGGCTGTGTATTTTTTGCTAGTTTTTGCTGACAAGACTACAAATTGAGAGATCTCGAGAGGAGAATGCCTCCAGCAGGAAATCAAGTGGAGAAAAGGGCAGCCAACCTCTGCGAAAAAAATGATCAGGTCTTTTCAGAGAGTTTTATATGTGGCATATTGTTTGACAGTAGTACTCGTGCAGTCCAACCGAGACCTGAACAAACTGCCATTTTAACCTTAGACTATAATCATGATAGAGTAAATGAACTGATGATGATGCTTATGATCATCATGAGATGGTACAGTCCTCTCCTAATCACGTCAAGTGGTTTCGGAGAAAGAAAACAGTGAAACTTAATGAACTCCATTCTTTATCTCTACTTGTTAGTGAGCTCATAGAGAACATTTTTAATCGATTGAGCTGATGATCATCAGCAATCCAATCAGCAATTTATTATTACGCAATATTGGACTGATTGGATTTTTGCACATGTAAAGCATTATTACTATGATTGGGGAGAGCTCAAGAAACGTGCGTGAGTGCGTGCCCTTCCGCTGTAACAAATGTGAACGCAGCTGTTGAACAACTCATCTTGGAAAGGAGTGATGACAAAGGCATGCAAAGAATTTGTCCTTTTTCAAATCTAGCATTTAAGATTTGAAACAAAAAGGTTGTGCATCCTTCCTCGTCTGATCCCAGAGGAAACGGAGTTGTTTAAAAAGGACATGGGGAACTCCAAGTGAGTCAAGAGTTGGTAAATAATTTATCATGTGTAAAGATTGTAATAAGAGCGTTGGTGGTGGTGATGGAGTTCATTTCCCATAGAGTCATGATCATGAAGCGAAGATGATAGTGACACGCTGTCCTTCTCTCATCCCCTCCTCATATATGGAGGTGAACAGCTGTATGGAAGCGTACTTAACTATATAAAAGTGACATTTACACACATAAGCTTTTTTAAGTTGCTTCACTCTCTTCAAATGATCGCCTCCATATACAGCTATCGTGGGCTGGAATCTTAAAGAAGGCTTACGAGAGAATACATTTCACGCAGTACTCCTTTCCCTTTTTTGGTAGAGGAAAAGTAAGTCAACTCATGAAAAGCTCATGTTGGCACTAAAAATCTTGGCTGTCTTCATCATCCTTGTTGAATGGGATAGTCAAAAAATATTTTTCATTTAAACTACATCTTAGAGATATGTAGGGGAAACATGATGTTATTATTAGGATGGTGATGGGTAGTTAGAAAAGATAGGATTTGTTTTTGCAGCGAAATGAAAAGAAATAAATATCAATTTTAAAATCGGATCATTTTTGGGATCTTGCTAAGATTGTTTTGGTAATGGCTATGTTTTGAAATATTAAGTGAATTTTAGAGAAAAGATTGACATCCTCAACTGGCTAACGAGCAGAGTCTTAATTCATTATTAATGTAGCTTGGAACCGGGAAGAATCTTAAATAAATGAATTACGACGAGCTAGATTAAATCTAGTGACGACCTTTATTCCATCAATGGTTTCGGATGAAATAGGCCATGTAACTACTTAGCAATTTGCCTTTGTAGACAAAAGAGTTTAATATTGCCATTTCGTGTTGTCGCATTATGTGCCTGGCGCATCCCACTTGAGGGACACTCTGAAGGGATTAGGGATTTTGGGAAACTTTGAAGCACTCCACCATCACTACTTCCACCCACAGTCAAGGAACAGTAAGAGAGGCACATCTCGAGCTGCATTCCCATGATGGGATATTTATAAACATCCACAGCATCACTTACGATCATCAGAGCTGGAAACATCAGAGTTTTTTTCCTCCTTCGGAAGACTCAATCAACTTGGTTCTTATTGCTGTTTAGACAACGCTCGTTAAGAAAACTCTTGTAGGGAACGGGCACACTTTTGGCTGTTTTTGTTATGATTTCGCCCAAGAATGTCACTAATATAGTTCCACTATAGTTGGAATCTCATTGGTAATGTTTCAAGGGGAATTCCAGATTGTTTCTGGTAGAGAAATGCAGTCTCTATGCTGTAGGGCTATGGTGGAATGTTAGAGCAAAGTTTGGAAAAGTAATAATACTAATTAATACTTATTATGTTAAGGAAAAGGGTATAGCCATTCTCGAGGTTGCACTTCACTTTGGCATTTCTTCAACCAAACAAATAGTTTTGTAACTTTTGTTGAGTATGAGAGGAGTGGCACGCTTAATTTAGTTGAACTTGTGCTAATTGCTATTTTAAAGATGTGTTTTGAAAATGAGAATGAAATATATTATTTCTTTTGTTTGTTTTTTACTTGAGGAAAATTTAAAGTTTTGCAAAGATAATGCTCGTTTTATACTGGTATATAAATTGAATGGATGATAGAATGAATCATTATTTTGCTCTGAACTGAAAGGTCAAAGGGTACCGGAGGCGTAGTTTTAGCCCCACTCTTTGTACCTTTTCCTCTGCTTGTTAGCTTCTTCCTCTCTCGTTATGATGATGAGAGAAGGGAAAAAATAAGGAATGAAACATGGTCGTCATTAATCTTCATAAGGAACGGTTATGCTGCTTCTCCACCATCCAAATTTTTTATCATATTTCACACACTCACTCACTTCTAGCCTCCATAACATGCTGAAAACATTCTTGGAAAGACTTGGTTTACACGCATAAAAAAGCGAAAGGGAGAGAGTGCACTCCCGCAATAATACTAACTCACTCGTTGTTTCTCTCTGTCTCTCTGGAAAAAGAAAAAGCAATGCAACCCATTTTTACCCATCCAACGGCCATAAAAATAGGAAGTTTTAGGAGCATGTAAAAGGAGCTAATATATGGGCCATTTCAATCGTTATTCGAGAAGGGGAAACCTTATAAGAAGTAGAGAGGAATGGGACTTACCAACACTAGATTTTCTTAAATGTGATTTTAGTATTCCCGTCTTTTTATATAGTTGAGGCTGGATGCATTTTTCACGTTTATTGAATGAAATGATTTTTCTCCCTAACTCCTGATGGCTTTCTAACTACTAGAGAAAATAAGTCTGAAGGGCTTCCATTTACAGATTACAACTTTTCCCGGAAGTATTTTTGTAGCTCTGTAACTGGAATGTTTTCACAATTAAATGGGAAGCTTTATATCTTATTTGTTATGCTTAATTGAAGTTTTATCCAAAAGTGTGTGAATATTTAGGTGGTGGAATGGATGAGTGAACATTTGCGTGAATGATATGGAATATGTGGGAGTATCTTGGGATTTTTGGAAAATCAAATAGGCTTTTGTTAATGGGATAGGCTAGAAAATCAAGTGCACTCCAGCAAGCCAAGAGGAGGAAGTGCTCCCATTTCCATCATAATTGGAGCAGTGCAATCTGATAATGAGAGCATTGTCTGAAAATTAGTTTAAGCTTTCACTTCAGTATCCAACTCGCCTTTTGTTTCACTTTCAATGACGTTAAAATGAAATGAAAAGAGGGATCCCTTCAGGGAACAAATGAGTATTGGCACTTAACTGGGAGCATCTTACAAGCTATTGTTTCCCGGAATATTAGGAAGTCAGAGAAGAAAATGTGATTTAAGTAGTACATTTTAAGCAAGCGTTTTTACGAGCACTTTATCTTCGATGAGCAGGAAGTCGAGTTCTTTCTCCCTTTTTATTATTAGATTATATTGGCTGTAAATGGGGCTTTAAATTGTTTTAAAATGGAAACTGGTTCGTCCTCCACTTCCCCATCTATTCTTTTCTTGTAATAATAATCCATTGTGAAATGTGAATGATGATGGGATGGGAGAGAGGGGCAGTGCTCTTTTATCCGATTTGAAGCTGAAGAGAATCTCCCTGTCTGCGCCTTTCTCTCCCAATCGCATTAAGTAAAGTGAGCCCTTCATTCCGAGCTGATGAGAATGCTAAGAATGTAGAAAGTTTTGGATGTTTGCTTTTTGGAGAAAGCAGTTTGTAATGATCACTCTAACAGTTGAGGAGATGATAATGATGATGCTGATGAGTGAGATGGGAGTATGAAGACTTAAGTATAAGCGTTTCCCCTCCAGAGAAACTTGAGATGGTTGTGTGTTTACAGACACTTCATTAGAATTATCTTTTGCTCTAGCCCGTTTCCTCTCTAAACTGATGGTAATTTGAGTTGTAAGTGTCACTTTTATGATCTACTGTTTTTACAAGATTATTTATTCAAAAGCAGCTTTCAAGTGGGGAGTTTGTTGTCGTTGCCAGAAATTTCACTCCCAGTTCCGTGGACTCCAACCCAAAGCTCTTTTTACAGCTTACCATTTATTATTTGTGACATTTGTTAAAAAGGCAAAGGCCAAAAGCTTTTTTATTGAGCCTTTTACAATATGTCACGTTGTAAAAATGTCGCGTTTTGTTCGGCTTTGTAAAAGCCAGTTTTGTTTACATGTCCAGGACAAATATTTCATAGCTGACTTGATTCAAGTAATACTTTGTATCGTAAAGGAACAGAGAATATGTGGTCACTTCAATAATCGGCTTCAGTCCCGATTTGACATGGATTTGTCATTAATCATTTTCTAAAAACTGAAAACGATGAGGAAGAATTTCACCTCTTTTGTATTTCTTTTTGAGAGATATGAGATTGTCAGGAATTGTAAGGGTATCAAAATACTTTATAAATTCGGCAAATGATTTCCTAAAAGCGTTGTCACTTTAATGTATCCAATCTACAAAGCAATCGTAACTATCTCAGCAATTGAAACAGAGCGACAAAACAAAGTTTCGACAAAGGAAACAATGTCGTTGCTTTTATCAGATTCAATCTATGCTCAATTACTTAATAGTGGAAAGCTATGATAAAAGCAATGTGGGTATGTAGCTCACAATTCCGTGCTTTCGGTTTATTAAAAAAAACAATTTAAAGTCGGCGGAGGTGGTAATGATCCTGCTCGTCTTCCCTTTTTATGTAAACAATAGTTTCAGATTGTAGACAAAAGGCGATACGAAACCAATTTTGATGGTAAGAATAAAAGCTTTGGCGATACGAATATATGTCAGATTGTGAGAGAATGAATGGCGCTAATAACAGTTTAGCGTCACCACCTGTTCCGCTGATATCTCTTTTTGTTTGCTGGGATTCTGAGTAATAAAATGTGAGCTGGGAAATTGGCAACAAAAGGAGGCATTTTCGGATTTGGAACAAACCAAGCTGACAAACTGATTGCAAAGAATGACAGGGAAAATATGCCACGTATCGTTTCTCTTCAAGCTTCAATTTAATTCGAAATTGAGCATTTGCCAGGTTATCAGGTAATCATGCACGGGTAACGTTTGAAGTAATGATTGGTAGGAATTGTACGATTGTAGAGGTTATGTAGAGAGCACTTTGTGAAATTCGGATATTTAATTTCCGCAGCAGCTTCGGCAATGCATTTGTTACGTAATTTTAAAAAATCGACGGTTATTTCTCTGCTCATATATTACGTGTTTTTTTCTGCGATGCATTTCTAAATTGTATCAAGTATGTTCTTTCATGCGTCCCCTCTTATGGATATTCTGGCCAGTTTCCAAAAACTGCACTACATTTGTTACGTTGCTAAATTCATTTTTCTTGTGTACCACTAACTTTCTCTAAAGTGGAGAAAGGGGGATCTGCGGATGCAATAAACATAAGTGCTTTTTCTCTCTCTCTCTCCACCAGCACTGCAACCCAATATATTTTATGTGTGGTGGCACTTCCCCCAAAAAAGAAAATCCTATTCGCTAATTTGATTTAGAATCCGAGCCCGAAATTGTCCATAATAGAATGTTATTAAATGGTTGCTGATGTTTTCACATTTTTGGGGGGAAATCCTTTACACCCAAGTAACCTTTAAGAACAACTCTTTTTATGAATTTTGAGTTCTCGCTTACATCTCTGTCATTCTAGAGGAGAATTCGTAAAACGTTGTGATTTCACACCCACTCTGAATTCAAACTGTTTTCTTTGCATGCAAGCTATAAATAACAGGGTGAAGAACAATACACGAAAGAAAAGATGAAAACAACGGAAATATTTTGACATATCTGCACACAATTATTATCATTTTATATTTGGGCACACACCATATAGCTCAATTTTCTTAAAATCTGACACTGCATGATAAAATGTCTTCACAGCTTTCATATTTTTCTACAAAAAAATATTTTGTTTTTATTGCATGCAGTTGATAATATATTTGGTTCTCTTCACAGAGAATGTAGCACGAAAACCTTATTTTTTGTCCTTTTGTAGTACTGAAATAAGTGCCGTCACGAGCTGTCTTCACCTCAGAGATCAGTTTACCACCCGCGATAACTCTAGTTTTATTATAGATTACAGACTTATCATAAAAATTAGCACCTAGTTGAGAATTAGCGCTGTACTCATGACGGTTGACGCTCTCAGTAATTTGTCATGAAGTACCATAAACGCTGATAATAAAATTATCCCGCTTGTCATTCCAACTACGGCAATCCTCTTCGAAATAGTTAATAATTGGGAACGGTGCTGTTACTTTGGGTGAGTGCGAGAGCGTACCTAATAGGATAAGAGGAATTCATTGCTTTGTGAGCAAGGGTCCATGCGACCATTTAAGGGACCCTCATCCCATTTATCTTCCTTAGAAGAATGCTAATCCTTCCTAGCTAAGGCTAAGGCATATGACATCTTTATAGCCTAATTTGTTCTCGTGCACAGCTGAAACTTTTGAAAATTGAAACATTGAACTTGACTCGTTTATCAAAGTTAAATCCCTTATACATATGAGAGGAATAAAAAAGGGTTTAAATTTAAATATTCAGTTTCATAATTAGATAAATGGGTAGTAAATGGTACGGATTGGAAAGGGGATTAATGTTTAAAAAGTTTTGTAAAGAAGCTTGAAGAAGAATTAGCTAAATTGGAATCTAGACATTGAGGAGGATTACGCACGCAGCTTACGTGCATTATGGAATGCGTGCGAACAGTCAATATTTCAAGAATTAAATTGTAACTAATGGCCCATTATCTCATTCAGATTGATGAGAATGTCGACATTGATGATAAAAATGGATAAAGCTTTGAGAGGAGAAGGCGTTAACCATCTCATCTGCTTAATTCGCAGGTGACTTGATACTCTTCCTTGTTCTCAGTTCACAGCCCATTTCGAATGCAACGGTTTAGATTAAGTTATAAAACTTGGGGCTATTGCACTTGATGATCCAGGAAAAGGAAAAGTTTTGAAATATCTTATTCAACTCTCGACTCATTATTTTAGCATCCCTTCAAGGAGTAAACTCGTTCAATTATTTTTTAAGACTGACATAGAATGTTGGTGAGGATGTTGATGGGTCTAAGAAAGACTTAATCGAAAAAGTAAATCAAAACTTTTTTCCAACCTTTACGCATTTTCTTGCGTGTTTGTCATAAAACGGAATGAACTCATTTCTCCAAGTCTGACCTTCAACTTCCCTGTCAGCTTTAACAAATCGGAGGGAGGCAGAGGTAGAAAAAATAAATTGGAAAGTGATGATACTTTTTCTATGCGTTTGGGGGCTGATATATCATTACAGCAGATGATAGGTTTCACTCTCATTGATACTTTGTAATTGAGATGTGCCCGTGAAAAGAGTTGAAGCCAAATGAAAGATGGAATTTTGTTAAAAAGTGAGAAGAAGCACGCCTTGTGCGGTTAACTACGATATTTAAGCTTTGATATGTCTGATATGAAATCTACACGTAAATTATAACTTCCTGCAAGCTTTGAAAAGTTGAGAAAGATTTTAAAACTTAGGCCATTCCTCATATTATTAGTAAGCGTCAATATAAAATATTTTGGTAGCCTTATAAGGTCATGTTGACTGTAATGTGATTAGCAACTTTTATAGCTTTTCTGGCCTAGCTTGGTTTTTAGTCAAAGTCACTGACTCTGCTCATTAAGAGAAAACTTTGTCTAGTTTTTGCCTTGATTGATTTCTTAATTTACAAAAATTATTCCTCCAGAACAGTCCAGACGGGGAAGGAGTCATTAAGATATTTTCCTTTCCGTTTCTCAGCCTCCATTTTCTAAATCACTATTCCCCTAGTCTTTATCAGGGAGAACAGATTTGAGAAAAGTAGCAGGAGAGAAAACGCTTGAAACTTTGAATTTCTTGGTGCACAAGTGCATCAGCGTGGTGGTGGCAGTTAATTAAATTATTTCAACAAACATGCATCCCTATCTCTACCTCTAATCTCGCCTTGCATTCCACTCTGTCTGCAAGCTCCAACAATTTATGCCTCATCAACACCCTCCAACAACTTTTTCAAGAGGTTCAAGTTTGTAGGTCTTTATATAATAGCTTGTAAGAGAAGGAAATGGAGGTTGCAAAGAGGCTTTCAGCTGAACTCGGAAAAAATTGGCTGCACGCACTTCACTGGAATAAAACATGTTGTAAAGTGCGAGCATGCAAGATGCTTCAAGAGATGTAAACAAGGTTGTAGGACAACGAAGAAGAAGTCGTTACACAAACAGAGATAACTTATTATGTAATGTCCTCAGCTTTCTCGATATGATAAAAATTATTACATGTTGATGAGCAACCATCTATCTAAGCTCAGCTGCACTTTTTCTTTGAACGGGGCGTCTATAATTCGTGTGAAATATAAGCATATCGTTACACTCCGACTGAATCCTGGCATCTCCCCGAATAAATAAATTACTCCTGTCCTCATTAAAATCTTAATGACAGTTCTGGAGAAAGTAAAAAATTGCGTTGAATTAGTATCGCCTCTGTTTCGGGAGATAAGGAGTGCGACACTTTAGAAAAAATATGAAATGTTTTCCTACACTTTTGCAACTTTTTTCTGAGAGTTTTGCTTTTGTAGAGATTCATTAGGATGTTTGCCAAACGAGGAGGAAGGAATGATGAAAAATTGGAACGAGATAAAAACTGACATTATTTCCTTCTGATACTTTTACCCGAGAGAAATGGAGAATGTCATGTTGACTTTTATATTTTGAGTTTTTTAAGAAAAGAGGCTCTTTTGAAAACAAAAGAAACATAAATGAAAACAATTCATTTATATTAGACTTGTATAAAAATTCTAAAGCGAATTTTCCTCCAAAAATCAAATAGGGTACAATAATAATGATCATTATTTTTAAAAGTGACAAGCTTGGAGAAAGGGAAGTAAACTGATGTGGTTTCTTAAGTTTGTGACAAAAGCAACAGAAGAGAGTGTTATAAAAAGGGCAGTGGGTTCTGACACTTTATTCCATGCTCTTTTAGAATTTTTAAGAGGAAATGTCGCGAGAGAAGGAAGTAACCGCAGCGTGAAATTTTATCTCGTTTTTTGTTCTTGCACAAAGCTTGAGAAGGAAAGGGATATGTTTGTGCAGTAGACATCGTATCACGCTGGAAGTGACAATGTTTTTTGCACAAAAGTCTGTGTATGAATTGCAATGCTAATTTTTGTTGCCACTCTTCCGGAAAAAGAATGGGATACAATGCTCCTGACACTAAGATAAAAAAATTCCAGACACAGTTCATACTAGTATTTCCTTTATTGCTTGATTCTCCGAAGTGGTTTGAATTGCAGATAATATTTCTGTATCAACTTTTGTGCCTGCATCCGATTTGTGATATTTAGTGAAGCGAAAGAGAAACGTTTAATCTGAGAACAATCTGCACTTGCTTACTCTCTCATATTTCTCTCACTTATTGTTTCTTCTCTTGTAACATTTTTTTGCAAGAGTAAATTGAGTAGAGGTTGACTCTGCCAATTAATTAAATTCTGTAGTGGGCAGCGCTTCCATGAGCTTTACGTGTAATAAAGAAATAAAATTAACATTAACTTTTACTGCAATAAATAGCTGGTAGAACAGGTATGAAAATTTCATTTTTTTCGCAAAACCATTTGCCATAACTAAACGCTAACGATCATTAACATATCATGTCATCATATGGTAATTCGTTTAAAGATCCGGGATAGTAAACATCTATTACACCAAACAATGATGGTGAAACTCGTGACTTTTCGTAATTAAATTCTCCAGAGGGCACTGACAATTCTTGTGTAAAGAATATGAATGAACTGGTTCAGTCTACAAAGCAAGAGAGGATGAATCATGAGCTTAGGTAAATAATGGTAATGGGATGACAAATATATTCATGAAAATTCATACTAATTAAGGTGGATGCTTACTCTTATCATGTAGTTCGATACTTTTGATATTGGAGTTTAATCGAAAATTATAATTGTTTTTATATCAAGTAACTAAACACTTTATACATCTGTTGTGAGGAATTTTGCAGTAATTAGGAAAAATGTAAGAGGGGACTGTGAAAGTCTAGAGGAAAATGATTTTCTCAAAAATATTTTATTACCTTGCTTCTAGCCATGTAAAGTCATGCTGATGCTGTAAAAATACCTGTGCAGATGGTTAAAACTGAAGAGGCTTGGCTCTTATTACTTTATTACTTTGCAAACAACAATGACGATGACTAAAGTACTTTTTGGTAAATAAAGTTTGTAATTTTGAAACTTTTCTACTTAAAAAAACCGTCGAGTAGGAAAAGTTATTGGTGGTGCCCATTTCATTACATGAAGTCATCTTGAATTTTCAAGCTCTTCCTTTCCCTCTTTTGTAATTTGATCTGGTTTTTAGATGAGGATGTTTTCAAGTTTACGATTATTTCTTAAAATTGTATCGTGTCTTAGACACATCATCATCGTAGGGATCTAAAAGAGATTTTAAAGATTTTTTTGTTATGATTCTATCAAGTTAAAAGGGGGTGAAGGGTCAGTCAACGATCAGCCATAATATTGTCATGTTCTGACACTCACGCACGAACACGCACAAAGAATAAAAACTAGGAATTGAGTCATGCCTGGGCTGGAAATTTCATTTATAATTTAATCTGTCATTCTGAAAGATAAAAAGCAAAGAATAAAATTAAGTCGACATAATTCATATGAATAAACTGGATAGAGTGTAGCTAATGTAAGGATTTGATTAGAATTTTCTAGGAAAAATCATTAGGGTGAGCGTTTTTATTCTCTGACTTTACTGACATATATTAGTATTCTTAAAGTTCAAGCGGGTCAAAAGGATCAGTGTTCGCTGTAAAATCTAGGATTGTTCTTGTCAAAGGATTATTTCATTTTTGAAGGAATTTATAAAGATGTAAATTATTAGCTTTAAACTTTCCAGTCAAATGTACGCTGACCATGTGAGCTTGATCGGATTTAAGTGACTGATGTGGGAAACACATTATTTCTTATTTGATTTAAAAAGTTTGAATAAAGCTGGGAACAAATGCTCATCTAAAATTTCTATGCATTTGGTTGACTTCTCTGCTTATCGGTATTCATGATGGTATTACTAGGTGGATGGAGATATGTGGGAGAAGGATTCCAAACTCAATTTTGTGTTCCAGTCCCATCTTCAGATATCCCTTAATCTATTCCATCTGGTGAGCGTATACCTTTAAGCCAAAATGAAAAAAGCAATAATGGTCTTTACAATCCAATTCTGTTGTGTGTGTGACCAGCTTGTCCAATATTGGTTGAGACACACGCACGCTGCTGAAAAGCTTAAAAAGCAGGTCGCACAAAAAAATACATCTCGCGGGGAAGAAAATGGGAGAGTAAATTTAGTAAAAAAAAGTGTAACTGTAGCTGGCTCATCTCCGCTATTGGAAAATGTTGGAGGGATAATAGCAATCTGTTTTATATTGATTTACAGGATCCCATGGGGCTCAACAGTTCGAGAAGCAGCCGGAATACACTGAGGTTAACCCAGGGCAAGAGACGAAACTCACGTGCAAAATCTTTAGTAAGAAGGGACAATGTTCTTGGCAGAAGGATGGGAAGGTAAGCAATTTCTTCGGATATCGTATAAATCCTTTAAATTCTGGTATTCTGGACAATGTCTTCACAACTTAATTTATACTTTCATCAAAGTGTTACTTGGTCTGAAATGTGGTAGAGTCTTCTCGATTGTTTCCCATTTACTTGAGGATACTCGAAATTGTTGAGAATAAACAAAGAGGATGATATGCTCTGGCTTCTACGATGCAATCAATATAGTAGGAGATCATCTTACATAATGTAATCTAAATATGGAGTCGTTTGCATAAAAATAACGTTTCGAAGAGGAAATGGCTCCTCTTCTGTTTGGATAATGGAGAAAAGCTTTTTATTTCACGAGAAGCGAGGAGACAACATCTAAATTGAAAGGAGAAAGTACAATGTACTTCGTAAATGTTTTGCGTATTTGTTCTTCCATTTCCCCACTAGTTGTTGGCTTCGGTATTAACTTTGTCAACAAGATTTGGACATGATTCTGGAATTTATGTTTGTGTCGATATCGCTTTGTCCAAATAGCTGGAGGTGGGTAACACAAGAGCATGAAAACAGGTATAATACACCATCATATTTCCATTTTTCTAGCTTAAGCAATGTAATACGAAAGGAATAGACGTCGTAAGCGCCTCTTGTGAAAGTAAATGCTCTTCAAGTGAAAAATCATTTTTTCTACCTGGGTTGAGGAGTAAAATTTATGTATATTTTGTTACTAATATTATTTTACTGCCGGAAGGACAGCTTTGCTTTCTGTGGTAAATTGCAAATATTATAAATATTTTAGACATAGCTCAAAGCTTATTTGTGATTACCGTTTAAAGACGGAAAACCGATTTGATGAAGGTTTCAAAAGCTCCCGAAAAGGAGGACGGGATGAAATATTCAAGATGTTTTGGAATGCATGAAGCTCTGTAAAGGGATTAGGAGGAGTAGGATAGTTTCAAGTAGTTTGAGTCTCAAACTTTGAGATGTGGTGTGAGCTCACCTGCAACTGAGCATATCCCTGTTTTGAGTGGAATATTTCATCAGTGTTAAAATAGGAAAGATGAGAATCCGCATATTTTCCTGCTAAAGTCATTATGATTATAGTGTTATGCTTCAGCCACATGAATTGCGAAGGCAGTAAGCAATAATTTTTGCTTTAGCAAGTGCAAGTCGGGATCATTATCACGCGAATTGACCCGCATTTACCACACACGCTGAGCCCAAACCAATTCAAAGCAGCCGACTAGCAACAAAATAATAGGAAAATATAGGCGTGTGTGGAGTGCACTCGGGTGAAAGTGAACATTTAGCTTTTGCAAATAAACGGGTGAGCGACCTTCGTGTGGTCTCTCAGCGTTAACATTTCACTCTTGGTTTTTGCAATCTTAGCCGTTAGCATATGAATGTGTTGACACTGGCCCAGGTTGTTTTGAAGTTACAGAATTTGGTAGAAAGTAAAAATTGCAAGATTAAATGGGTAGATTTGGACCATGTACAATTTCATTAGGTTGATGTAATACTTTCAAATTTAATTATTTCCGTTATTGGCCCGAGAGTTAAGGCTTCCTTCCACAACACAATTTGTCATGTCTTTTCTCCCCATTAAATCCAATATCCCATGTCCCAATAGCATGATTCGGAGCAATCGTAACTGAATCCTGTTTCGCTTTCATTTTATCCTCTAGTCTTTCCACTTTACTTACGGCCATAGGAGAAATGTGAAAAATGTAGTGCTTTTGCCAACTTCCCCAGGCAAGAAAAATTGGCAATTGGCATTTCCCGAAAAAAGAATTCACAGCAAGTACTTAGCTAGTGTAAGGGTACACCTTCCTTAAACCTATAATTTACAAGTATCAAGCTTCACTTATATTTCTGGAACTTATGGCTTGCATATCAAGTTACGATAAGCTTGGAAAAAGGTGAACAATGAACATGGCTATGACCTAGATTGAAAATGGAAAGAATTCTAGTCAACTTGTATCAACCGTATGGGAGCTACATGACACAGCATCTGCTTCAAGTGTCCTGTCCAATAATCAGGGAGTTGACCTGGGTCTGGTGTGTCTCCATTTGTGGGAAAATCCCTGCGTGGTCCTAATATTACCCATTTGCGGAAACCGGAAACTACTCATGAAATTCTAGCTTCATTCGAGAGAAAGCGAAAGTTTTCGTCTTGAATAATAATTTTAAAGTAAAAGTTGAATGCAGTCATTTTTGTAAAATAGCTGTACGGATGCAGATGCATAACAAATGAGAGTATCGACCAGCTTTGACAAGTAAGAAGAGTAAAGGAAAGTATGAAGTAGAAGTAGAAACAAATAATAAAATCCTGAAGGCAATTTCTCCCTCCTATTCTTGAAAAAATTCTCGGTTATTTCATTTCCTTTATATCTTGGAGGAGAGAAATGGGATCCGATCTTCTCGCCTATATTCTTCCAACTTCTCCCGGTAGCGAAATTGTTTCTGGTTCGTAAACTGCAAATTTCGCATTTTACCTCTTGAGCCGAGTCCGTGTCTATATAGCTAGTATATAAAATAATAATCATAGTAATGAACAAAGACGCAAGAAAGCTGCTCCACCCGCCTTCGAATAAAAGAGGTTTTCAGTTCCACTCTTTCATTTTTGGAAAAAGCTTTTGTTTTTGTTTTCCTTGCTCTAATAATAACGAAATGGTTCCCATGATATGGCAAATAGATAGTGCTCTGCAGATTACTAGAATGAAAACGAGTTGAGTGGAGCTCTACCTATGCGTAAACTTTTGCTTTCCGGAGTGGATGTTGGAAAGTGGCACATTCTCCAACGGTTAATTGATTCCAATGGAATTTATTTATTCAAGCTCACCTCCACTACGATGCAGATGTGATCACTTCCGTGAATGAAGGTGGACTAATTTCCCTGTGTAAAATATTAACAACATTTATTATTCTGTCGATGTGCCCTATCTCTCGGTTATATATAGACTGTCATAAAGCAGCGTTGAGCCAGATTTCCTTGTCCTTTCATAAACTATAGATGCGTCATAATCTCCAAAACGGGAGCACGCTTTTCGAGGCATTTCACGTTCATTTTTGGGAAATGTGTAGTGTACCCACGCAAGTGTAAAGGATATGGATTGCACGTAGAAAACAAATGGGATTGGAAGGTAGGGATGACAGTAGGTCTGGTAGAAAGGAATGCATTTATGATCTGCCACAGACCCGAAATCAGTTGGGATTATTGGATAGGGAGGAAACAGGATGAAATATGATTGACACCAATTTCGGAATTGGAACGGGGTTCATTGCAGCATTGAAAAGTGCCAGAATATCTCGCGAAATGTATTAAAATGTGTTTTCTTGAATTTAATAAGTTCTCCATTTATCTCTACAGCCCGTGGGAATCTATCTGGGAAAGTATGAATGGGCTGGTAACCCGGATGTAGGTGACTGCAGCCTCCGAATCCTAAATTCCGCATTGGAATACGATGATGGGGAATGGGAATGCCAAGTGACAGCGTCAGATTTTGCCGCTCAAGATGCGCTTACATCAAGGCCCATGAAGTTGGTCGTCAGAGGTAAGGAGAATAAACAACACATGCTTTTTTACTTACAAATTTTAGATGATTTCCTCTGGATTACAAGGGTTGCTCGCATCAGGACGCATCCGCAAATGAAATATTTTAGGAGGAATTTTATCACAGTCTGATCATGATTTCCGTTATAATATTTAATAGCTTTATATAGTGGTTTATTGCGTCACTCTTGAAGAGCATTGTTTGCTTACTTGACCATGACAAATTGAGTAGAAGAGAGAATGTGAATATTCAGCGGGGAACCTTCTCCCAAATGGGAGAAGGGCTCTGCGTTTCTCAGTAGGCCATTTATTGTCATCCTCATCTTCTCCAGCTATGTTTAAACTACTCGAGATATATGAATAGCTCATTTTGTTTGGGTAGGGATTGTCAAAACGGAAGAAAGGAGACGTCTCTTTTCTCTACAAATTAGGGATCGGGTTATCAAAACCCTAGACAGACAAGGGGAGGCTGTCACTTGTCAACCAACTTGTTATTAGAGAGAGAGCCACACACGCAAGGTCTATTTATAGTTGTATTTCTCATTTTTAGAAACATTTTTATGAATAAAAACCGATTTCCTTACAATTATATAGAGAGAAACATGACTGAACCTATTATTTCCATTCAGTCTTAAAATTCTGGAGGGATTTTCACACGATACGATGTTTAACCGAGAGAGCAAACGAGATGATGGTTTTTGGGTGTGATGTGAATGCGTGCAGTGCATTCACAATCTAAAAATCTTTATGCTTCGGTTGACCTCGCATCATGAACTCTCTACCAGCACATCTCTTTCTTATTCTATGAGTATAGCTTTAACCATTTGTGTAATCTGAAAGATCTGATGCAGTTTTGTGCACCCTTATATCTCAGAGTTTTTATGAGTTTTAAACTTCTAAACCTGTCAATCATACCCTTTTTATTGATTTTTGAAATTATAGAGTTCGTTCCTCAAGTGAGAAATATAAGGAGTTGGAGATTGTTTATAATGAACTCAAGATGTTTTTCTTTCTTAGACGTAGGCCAAGGAATCTGACACCTTATTTAGGAACAGAACAATCAAGTTTATTTTATTTGGTTTGGTTTCCTTCATTGTTGAATGTTTGCTGTAGGTTCACTTGTTAGGCGAGATAAAATGTGTCAATTTTTTGATACAGTTGTGAGCTCATTTGAACTTTCCAGGTAGAGATGTGAATAAGAAGCAGCGAAAGGGGAAGTGTTAAGAATAAAAATAAATAGCTACCTATTCATCTCTAGTCAGACTGGAAAGAAATTGTAAGAAAGGAAGCCGATCAAGACTGTTTACATTTTTCGCCGAGAACAACGCTATTACACTAGTGAAAGTTTTGAAAAATTGCACCTTGACTAAACTCATGACAGGAAATGGGAATAAAACGGATGCAATCTCATTTTCTAAAGTTTCAAGTTTAAAATTTTACTTGTCATTTGGCTCTAGAAGAATGTTTGGGGACAAAGTGGAAGTTTTAAACTAAATAGCTTTGTAGCGAGAGTTGTAAGGGAAGTGCAGTAAAGGAATTTCATTTGGCTACTCATGAAAGTTGTGATAAAATTGCATATCAAAAATGCAACTTACATTTTCTCACTTCCTCCTTCTCTTATCTCTAGATGTGAATATTATCAACTTTTTGAGTAACATAAAACCATATTTTCTTGGCTAGAATTCCACAACTTAACCCCTTTAGTTTTCACAGTTGGAGTTGATGTTTCCGCCGTGAAAGTTAAATTGTTTAAATGCGCACAAAATTTTATGATGTGATAGTGATAAGTATGCAGGGCTGCTTGTTTAAGAATTTGTCGGCACTTGATACCCCCTTCTTCATATATTGTTTCATTCCATAAACAACATGGCTACTTCTCATTTCCGGTGTTCATTAGTTGATAACGATTCGGAGCGAAATAAAAAATTCACTATCGCATTCTTGAGTTGCGGCTCTTTCTATGTAATATTATTAGTATTCGAGATATTTCTGGGAAGGGAATTCCACTCAAGTCCACGCGAGATAGATAAACAGGAAGCGAGATATTAGAGAGGAGAAAATAATGGGAAGTTTTCGGATGTTGGAAATGGTCAGATAGGAAGCTTATAATAATTTCCCAAGTTTACAAGTAGCTTTATCATCTAGTAGTTTGGCAAGGATGCAGTAGTGGAATAGCTGTACCATTTAACTCTGAAGGGTTATGCTTGAAGTTGCAAAGCAATGCAGGACATTTCCCACTTTGAACCGTAAAGTGTAAAAGACGAGGCTTGGAGCTAACCCACAGGCTATTTTCAGATTGAGAATTGTAATATTTTTGAATGGTTTGTATCAAGCAGACAATTTTCCGCTGGACTGGGTCC
>JAHZMU010002293.1:0-23219 GCA_027743725.1 Rambutsinella grinnellia | reverse complement strand
GAATGAACTATTGGATCTGGGAATTAAATGCATGTGGTCCGAAGGGGTTATGAGGAAGGAAGAGTGAGTCAATCCCTCGTGTCCGTTCACAGAGACTTTGTCTTTGTCTGTAGCAGACAGAAAGGGAGAAGGGGAAACCCGCATTCTCTGTAAAAATGTGTGAAAGAAAAATATACAATTTTGAGGTACAAAGCGTGTGCTTCCCCTTCAAGAAACCACAGTTTGGAACATGTAAATACACCGGAAACGGAGATGCAATGAAGTAGAGACGTTTTCAAAACGTAATAAGTAGGGACACGCGTATTTTAGATAAAAGTTGAAAAAAGTAAAACTTTCGAGAGCAAGACCAACCACCACCCAAAAACTCCCGACCTTTTTCATTCATCTGGAACGGTTTTTTATGAGGAGGAGTTGGATGTGGAAAGATTTTATTAGTCAGAGAGGAAAATCCTATGCAATGATGGAATGGGATGTGTCGATTACGATTTAAAATCATTTTTTTACAAGCGCTTTCAAGCTCCACAAGTTGTGCGTTGGTGGCTGAATCGAATGTAGGTGGTTGTTTATCGATCACAGTGATCCTGCTTAGGTCACTATTAAACGCATTGGCATTGGTTGAGTGCATTGCTTCCAAAAATGCAATATGGAATGGTTTTAGAAAATTATTCTTGAAGAAAGAGTTGAACTGTCTCGTTTTCTGGCATTGATGCGTGCACCCGAATACCCATTTCGCCATATGCTTTAAAGGGTCATTTAAAAGGGTAGATGATGCATTGATGAGCAACCAGGTTTTACCTTATTTGAAAATTTGAGACGATAGATAAGAGGGGAAGACACTTAGTCTCCTACCCGAAGCAAAAATAGATCATTGCTCCCTCCTCACAAGAATTTTCTTGAAGGGAACTGATAATAATAATGAAAACTCCCGCATGTGAAAATCTTAACGGTTCTTTTTGACAATGACAATTCAGTATGAATGGGGAATGTATGACCCAAGGGGGAAATGAATGGCAGATATTCTTAAAAGGAAGTGATTTTTTCTTCTTCCATCTGCATTTCCAACAGCTGCGGAAGAATCTAGGAGAAGATGTTTAAAAGATTTTTGTTTGTATGAATAAGAAGTTTAATAAATGGGGATGGAGGTTGTCTACATGTGAAAATAAGCCCCTTTAGCTTCACTCCACACTTGACTACTTCCACTGGCAATAATAACCCTCATCATTGTGTAGGGGAGAGGAAGCAACCACTGTACCATGCCATGCCACTGCCTCCGTGGCACACTCCACTGGAACAACAACGTTCGAGACTCGCTCTCTCAAAGCACATTAAAATTTTACATTTTTTTCTCTCTCCTTCAAAGAGGATGTGGAGGGGAGAGTTCCAAAAATGGAACACTTTTAAACAGTTTTGTTGTTGACTGATAAAAGCCTTTTAGACTTTGAAGAGGATGATGCGTGGAGGAAAAAATCCAATAGTCTTCTTATTTAATTAGTTTTCAGTTATTAATTACACAACCGGGTTAGTCTCTACTTCAAAAAGAGGAAATTGAAGCGAAGATCTTAGTGACAAGAGATAAGATTGGGTTTGACGCATTTCCTTATCTCCTCATGATTATCGTGATGAATGCATTTTAAGCAAGGATGATCATACATCAACTTCCTGTTGAGCAACTGCACATTACACAAGGAAATCTTTTTTATTCAAACATGTGTGTGGCAGGAGGACTTTGAATCTTTTTCAAAGGAAGTTAAAATTTATTTATAAAAGCCTCTGTTAGTTTACCTGAATTTACTCTCCTGCTATTCATTCATAAATTGACATTTGATCAATATTTATAAGAAGCCACTGCCTCCAAGCTTATCTCCTTTGAGGGAGCGAGCTAAAAGCTTACATCTGCATTTTCGTCCAGATTTAGAAAAAAAAATTAGGGAGATTCTGAAGAGAGTCAATATGTGTGGTATCCTTTACAGTTTTTCCTCTCCTTTTACGATCGAGGGGAGAGGGTAAGTTTCTATGAAGCGAGACACGTGACATGACATGACACATGGCTCGTGCCTAGTTTCGATTCATTAGAGACATTTTCCTCAAGATTTTCCTCAGACCTTGGAAATCTTTCCTTGAATATTGACGTAGATATTTTATATGGTCAGAGGAGCTATTTCAAAGTTCACATATTGACCTAATTTAAATTATTAAAAAGATGCCAAGTATTTTTTCTCGGATACGAGGAGTTAAGTGGTTGCTTTATGACAACTGCAACTCTTCTTTTTCCTCTGCAGATGTGAGTATAATTATATCATTTTTCTTAAGAGGTAGAGAAGGAGAGAAGCTCGTCATCCTCTTCCACCCATTTGTTTCTCGAACACTGAACATTTGTTGAGTTTTTCAAGATAGGAATGATGATGAGCCATGCAAAATAATGATGATGTGTAGAAGTAGGAGATGGCTGAGTGTATTTTTAATACTGAAGGAAAAAATCTCTTGTCATTTCTGAATAGCACTCGCCACTTCTAACTCGGTACTCAACCCTTTTGTTTCATGCTCTCTGGAGAAATCATAAAGAATAAATTATATTTTTAGTTTTAAAATGGCTTAGACCTCGCCCTGAAATCGTGCCAGCCACTTGTAACATTTGTCAGCACAGCATTCCCAAATGCTTTCTCATAGATGGACTATGTACCTTTTTCTAATAAAATATTAGATTTAGAATGCCGACATAAGTGACGGTTAAACAGATTACTTCAGACATTGGAGGGGAAAACACGCTTGTTTTTCCCAAATTAAAGAATGTAAAAGCGGAATACTTTTTAAAACCAAAATCTCTTCATTATCTTTTCCCATTTTCCTCAAAACCACTTCAATTTAAAACAGATCTGAACAAGGTGGGTTTCTAAAATGTTTACTTCTATAATTTAAGTAAGTTTTCCTTATCATTATCATTTAAATGTGTTTTCTTTCCAAGGTAGTTGTTTCGAGATGGAATTGCTTTTTGAAAGTGGCATTTGGAATTTTTCATTCTTCATATGTCTGTTTCGCTTCTCTCTCGGTTCGAAATGAAATGTGATTTTTACTTTGGGATGGAAATGGTGCCAAAAAATCTAAGTTATTTCCTAATAAAAGCGCACAAGTAGTTTTTTTTATCGGAGATTCAGGATTCCATCACTTCTCTTCACGTATGTCCTACACGAAACAAATTGGGGGAATGGATTGATGAGGAATATTTTTAAGGGAAATGTCTTAAAATGTTCAATTTTACTGTGTGGCATGGCATATTTTTTGGTTTGCACACTCACCGATTTATTTTCCTGAATGGTAAAAGGTGACATGAAATGTTTAAAGCCACATGTGTCTGTCTAATAAAAATGATTAGTTTACCTCAACCCAAAAAACTTTTCCCAATGACAGCTTCGGGATTGACTAGGATTTGAGATAATTAAATCTTTTCTAAGCCATTAAATTTAATGGTGATGCGTTTTGTTCTCGTAAGACACACGAGCACTTTAATTTTATGAGTGGGATGAGCTCTGATTTTTTCTCCCCTGACATCTGGCTTTATACAGAGATGATAAAGCTATTTTTGTTTTACAGGCCATTTCTTCCTTCCGATGATTCACCAATTTCTTCGATTCGATTGAGAATTTATTTACTAAAACTGTTTTCCAGTTCAAAAATCTTTGCAGAATATTTCAGGAAATAAATTTCAGAGTTTGAATTGCATCGACCCTAAAATAGCAGATGTAAATGTGAGATGAAATGTGAACGAGGGACTTACACATCATCGTAGGTACTTTGTTTCTTCTCGTATTTCATTTTTTCTTGAAGCTATGATTTTCCTCTTCGGCATATGCTTGCCATAAAGTGGAAAAACAAAAACAGAATCCTTTTTGGGTCATAACTAAAGCATTTGCATCGATCCTTTACTAAAAGGTTACGTAAATGTGGAAAAGGGTAATAAATACGTGGGATTGTGTAATTCGAGTTGGAGAGATTTTTCGGGTAAAAGCATTCGTTTTTTCGATGATGAATACAACCCAACTGGAAAGTTGGGGCGGGGGCGGACATGAAAAGTGGGAAACAGACGGAGATTTTAAGGCACGAGCCACAAAGGGTCCCTAATGGTCATTATTTTAAGGTGTTGATAGATATTTATGGATTTTTCTAAAGAAATATAAAGGTTCATAGAAGGATAATGTCCCACGAAGTCATGATTATCCCACACTATTCACCGGTTCATCATCATCGACATCCACTCATCTTCTAATCATAGAACTACATCAACACACTTGTCGTCTACAGCAAAAACTCATTACCTCACCGTTTCACACTCAACCTAATAAAAAATCTAATGGCTTTTACGACTCTTCAACCTATTATTACACAGCTTAAAATGTGTGTCTTGAACTTGTGAACAACTTTTGTTATCTGGTCACTACTGCGGTGTTGATTAGCTTAAGTATTTTCTGTCAGCAATAAAATGGCTATCAAAGGATGAAATTCCGTTAGACTTGTTTATATCTAAAAGCTAAAACTTATCTTAAAATGTCAACGGAGCGCAAAAACGTGATGCTTTTCTATAAAATTTATTTACAATTATTTATACAAAACAATTCATACAAAAAATAAACTCTTTTTTAATTATTTTTTTTTTCACAGCTGAATATTCTGTTTGGGTGTGGCATACTCGGCTCTGTATAAACTAGCTTTTGATCTATACTCTGATTCTTGATCTGGTGGGAGTAAAACGATAGGCTGGAGTCCCCCCATTGTTGACCTCTTTGTCGAAGCATAACTATAAGTGACTGAAGGTGTTGGACCTGAATCAGTCCCGTAGAAATAGCCACCCCTTGTGGGATACCCGTTCATTCCTGAAATACTATGAATCTTTCTAGTCGAGCCTGAGCTGAATTCGTCACTCAATTTTAGGTGTCTTGAGCCGAGGACAAAGCCAAGGATGGCTAGGACGGCACCATCCAATAAGCCAATTATTGCTAGAACGTAAGCCCATCGAACTGTACAACTCCCGAGGTAAAAACGGTCCGCTTGTTGCCCACAAGTTAGGCGGACTTCTGGAGCGTCTAGTCCAGCAGGGAAGACTACGAGTCCGACGCCTGTGCAGATTGCTGAAATGAATAAAAAGTTGTTATTGCAAAATGCAAAACTCTTCCTTCTTTGAATATGATTGCTCCACAACCATATTTTTTGCTTTTCACACAATTTGCTACAAAATATATTGCCCCTTCACTTTAATCGTGGTCGTTCAACGTAATTAGCATAGGAAAGGTGTAGGAATATGAATTCCTTGAATTTTTAGGGTTAATATCAGCTTTTTCACTTTCTTGCATGCATTCTAATACTTTGTTTTAAGGAATTGCCAAGCTCTGGCACGACATCTCCCACAATTTCTCATTTCAAATAGTAAATCACACTCCCACTGGCCATGAACCAATTTTTTGCCAACAAAATTTAACGCAAATATTATTTTTGTAATGGAGCTCTTTTCTAACTTTTGTTCTGTCATTTTAAATCAATCATGAGCTACTTGAAATAATCATTTGAGACAAAACTTACAACTATTATTATTATATTTGACCTACCTGCTAAGGTCTGCATCATCGAAATAATAAAATACGCTTGTCTTGCCGGCGCACAAATGAAAAGAATCAGTCCAAAAACGGATAGAATGGCGACAAGCGCAGCAATCCCCACGAATACTGTGGCGACTCTAAATGCGGGGTTAATTATTGACGAAAAGTCATCCAGTCTTCCTCTACAAATGAATTCTGAAGTTGTTGACATCTCAGTCATTACTGAAGCGACAGCGCAGTGACGCCACAGCCCGAAATAGCCCGAACTTGCAGGGCTCCTCGCTCCAATCCATTGCGGTTGGATGAAAACAACGAGGGTTATTATGGCATAACAAACACTATTTAATAGATTTAATTAGTGATTAACTCACACCTCATTTACCACCCAATTAGGTTGAAATATTACCTGAAAACACCCCACAGGAATCCGATAGCTGCAATTTAAAAAATATGAAGGGTCAAGCATATATAATTTAATAATTTACATAATTTATTATCTCATCCTTTTATTAAAATGTGTCAAGCAATAATTAATGCAAAGCATATTTTTCAAAGGAGGAAACGTTTGAATTTTTAAAGCTATTTATCATTTTTCTCTCGTAAACTTTTATGGCAAGTATGCCATGTCATTTTAAAGAGAAGGAAACTTGCCTTTTGAATTCTTGACATAAGTGGCAGCCATAAGTTGGTCACTGTGCACATACTCCACTTTAGAGGCCATCCTTTTCCTTCTTGCACTTGATTTTGCGTGAGTTGAAAACGTTGAGGAGACACCAGAGTCCCTTCTATTGTTATGGGATGAACCAGGCGATGCCGAAGCTGATGGTGAAGCTAGATGGTTATACTGTAACTGGTAGAGGTGATATGGGTTGTGTGCAACAACAGCCCTTTTTGGTCTCTGATGATAGTGGCGATGAGGATTATGATGGGGACGGGGACGGTGATAATGTTGAATCTTGTGTGATTTGGAATTGATTGGGATTGGAAAGTAAACTTCCTCTTCGTCTCTGTCAACTGTATACCGCATCACCTCATGTAGAAATAGGACATGAGTCGCTTGCACTTAATTATCGATGAAGAAATTTAGGCCCTAATTGGGGAAGAGGTGCGTGACAACAATTAGCTGATATATTTAGATTATTCTTCAAACAAATTCATAGTCTTCCTCATAAAAAGTTTGAATTTTCAACACTTCTCTCACTTGCACGTCATTTAAAAAATATCAGGGTTCGGTGTGAATAAATTTTAAGCACAGATCTGATGGCTTCCCTAAATCGTGTTTGCACGTATCTTTTTTCTTGTCACACTTCCACTTAACCAACAGCTACAAAACCTGGTCCTCTTTCCTATTCAGCCACAAATTCCATCCAAATCCTCTCGATCACTTTGTCTTGTTCTCAATGATTTCTCAAGAACACAACTTTATTCATGAATGGTCACTATCATTTCTAAACTTGCTACTAATTTATCCCAAGGCCTTCACACAAATTAATCCAGAGTAATCTATGTGAATCCAAAAATCGATTTTTTTCTCTCTAGAGAAATAAAAACTATCAATATTATTGCAAAATCGGCAGCCGTCTGAATACTTTTTTTCCAACTAATCAACTTTTGCACAATACCACGCGCGACATATCGCCATCCAATATGTCTATTATTCTCAGCAGAGGCTCTCCCTTTGATAAGCACTCCCAAAACAATAAGCTAATAATAATCTGTGCATAAAGGCACAATTAAAATGACAAAATGCGATTACTCCTGTGCACACTCCTTTACAATTACTTTATCTTGAAAGTTTGCTCCGATATAAATTGCGTCACATATCTCACAATCAATTCTAATAATAACATGTAAACTAATCCATTTTTCTCAAGTCGCACCTCATTTGTCACACGTTCAGGTACTTGCAAGGGACTGAATTTGAAACAATAAGGGTCTGAAAAATTCTAATGATGACGATACAGCATTTTTCTCTTGAATATGATAATCCTTTCTGAAAGTAAGTCGCCTATACCTGAATCAGTTACAGGATTGTTTTTTCAGTTAGTTCACAACGTTATTATGCATTACTACGTGCACTGCTTGGTCAAGAATACGTGTGTAAAGAACGACTAGAGCAAATTCTTAAAGGATTAATTTTTGAAGCAGAAATGCTTCAATCTCAAATGCATTAGCGTTCTCAATAATTCTCTGAGGTAAAATCTTTAAGACTACCAAGCGCTGTAGGAAAAAATACAGGTAAGATAGAATTGTGAGAACTGTAAAAAGGTTGAGAGATACCCAACAATGGAAGAAAACAAGAAATGGTAAGTTGAGAGCATTTAAAGAGCTGAAAAAGTAAGACAAAAAGTCTAAGTTTGTAAGTTTGTTGGGAGTTTCGCGTAGATTTTTTAGTATGGTAGTGGTACCCAAACCTACTTTGAACAATGCACTGAAGGAAAAAACAGGAACTAAATAAGCGGTTTCATTTTTCTTCTCGAATACTTTATATAAGAAGGGTATAATTTTTAAAGCAAACTACTAAAAGGGAGGATTGATGCTGAAGGGGAAATGAGATGAAGTATTGAATGAAGTTCATTCATTATCTGGCTATATTTTGCTAAGAATCTTCAATTTTTTTAAAGACCACAATCGCAACAATGTACGCGAAGACCTTAATTTTTTATTGCCTCAACTAAGCTATGTGATGATCGTGAGAGATGATCACTTTCTGGTTGGATTTGCAGATGCCATCTTAAACTAGCTTTTTTGCTCTTATCAGTTAGGCCCAATTACTGAAATTATAACGATATCCTCTGTTTCCTCTTCTAAATATTGGTAATGAAATGGAATTTTTAAAAAAATGTAGCAAAGGTAAGGCAAAATTGTTTGATTGGGATCTTTGCAGCTTTTTGAATGATAAAGCTTTTATTTTGAAAATGAAAACCTTGTTTTCCTCTTCCTTCCTAAAAGTCATGCAGGTTTTAACTAAGCTTTCAAGCGAAACTGTCAAGATAAGGAGAGGAAGGAATGGTTTTAAAGTTTTAAACCTTTTGACTCATATCTACATGTGCAGTGGAGCAACGCTTTGATTGATAGATGAACTCGTGAACTCTTAAATCAAATATTTGCACTTTCTCTTAAAACGTGGAATAAAAGACGTCATTTAGACTCATTCAAGGAATTGCCTTGAGTTATTTTGGAGGAGTTTATTGTTTTGTAAGGCATGTTTTTTACATGATTCGATTCGTTCATGGTTGATCTACGCGAATTTAATGCCACGCCTTTGTTGACCATGATGGTTGTTATAAAGAAGCTGAAAACTATTTTGAGCCATTATTGAGAGGTAAATGAACAATGAACACACGTGTTTAACAGGCTATTTATCTAATACCATCTTTAAAAGATTTTATTAAACAAAAGCATTTTTAATTGAAAAGATTGAATACAAAATTAAATTATGTTGCGCAGTAGGAGAATAGCTGTAACTTCCTTTAATCACCCTTATTATTTGTCGAATCTCATGTAAATTATAAAACATTTTAATACAATGCTTATTTCTTATATTTTCTAATCAAAAATGATTAAGCGAACGGAAGTATATAAATAGCAGTATATTTATTATTAAAATCACTTTTTATGCTTTGTTAAACGCATAATAAAAAAAAGTGCAAGAAACTGTTGTAAAGCTCGTCTTTGGTGATTTACTCGAAATTTTCTGGCTTTTTGGACGCTAACGGAATGGGATGTTCGTCAGTGAACGGATTTCGAAAAGAAACGCTTAACAAATTACAGGATTGACCGAAACTTGAAATTTGACTCGGGACTTGAAAATTATCCTTAAATTATGACTTTGTTCACACAGATTGGGTTTACTGTTAAAAGTTGAAAGGTACTTGAAGTGAATGGTTTCATTCATTCATCGTGCCTTGCGGAGGCAAACGCTAGTTATGAATTGCAAGGCAAACGCCATCTTCAACAAACTCTGTGCATTTCACTCGGAATCAGAACGCATTCATTTTCTATTGCCGTTACTTCTTTGTTTCTCTGCTTCAGTCTCTTTGTAGAGATGATGCTGCTCATCAATTTCAATGTTGTTATGGATAGGCCGGATTTTTATGCCCCGACTATCTTCCTTCAAAGTCAAGTCATCTAAGGAAAAGGTTCGAGATTGGACAGTAAGATAGGGATTCACACAAACAATTTAGGTTTGTCGAGGCGAATGGTGACTACTTAATGGAGGGCCCTGATTCTCCCGGTTTTCTAATCTATCTCAATACGACTCGGAACGAGCTAAAGAAGAAACTAGTATTTGATGATGTTGGAGACGCCACTTTAATTGTAAACTTGAGGGAGATGTGGAGCGAGTTGAGTGATGGAGTGAAACGCGTAAAAGAGTTTTCCAATCTATCTCTTAATTTTGAAACTAAAAGTCAAACTTTTTCTAGTCTTATGAAAAATATGCGGCAGCATCCAAACGTAAAGTCCCAGGCCAAAATCTTGACCCTGCCTTCCTCCTCTGGTATTTCACGTATTGGCAAGATGAGAAAAGGAAATACCCAAATCTTAAAGAAAATGATGGCAGTTCGATTCGAAAAGCTAAAGAGGTTTGGAACGACGAGATGCAAACATCTTATGAGTTGAAGGAGGTGAGAAATTCAACAGCTTTTTCATCATTCTGAAACTAAAAGTCGAATCTCTTTCTAGTTCTTTGAAAAGCTTGCTGCAGCTTCCGGTCAAGGTATTAAAGGGAAGCCAATCGTACAAAAAGAGCGGAAGGTAGTTCAGAAGAGAAGATGGCTTTAATCACCAACCGCTCTTAAGATCTAAACCTGGAATTTGATATGGAGTATTCAGAACCAATAAATGACTAGCTATTTATCACGATAAAATGTCACAAAAATGGTATTTAATAAAACCGACTTTCTTTTCGCATTTCCCCTTTAATTTAGTAATTTTTTCATACATCTTAATTAAGTTCTTTGACATATCCCATCCATCCATACCTTTTGTAGGTCCTACTGGGGCTCGGCACATGTCGTCATGGTCAGGCCATGTCAGGATATTTATCCCCGACTATTCCTTTTGTCCTGTCTTCCTGTAGAGATGCTCAACAGGGAAAAGGTTCGAGAGTGGACATAAAAATTGTAAATAATTTACACACAATTTGCGTAAAGTTTTATTCTGAAGATGGATGGAGGAAATCCTTCTCCTGGCTTCATCCTCTATTTGAATTGGAAACGGAACGAGCTCAAGAGAACATTCGAAGTCATTAATCTTACTGATTTTCAAGAAAGTTTAATAATCCCAACTGTCAAAAGTGTGTGGAACTCGATGAAAGAAGAAATGCGCGCGGTACTATTTAATAACTTTCTCCTTTTAAAATTATGCTTATTCAAATCTTTTCTAGAGTTGGGAGATTTATGCCATAGGCGCACTCAAAGCATCCGTGATAGACCCAGATCCTAACTCTTCTCCTGGCTTTCTTGTCTGGTCCAATATTGACTGTTCTGAAAGAGAAGCGGATATTGAAAATCTTGGACATGCCGCAGCAATCGAAAAGGACAGAGAGTTTTGGAGGAACGAGCTCCCCGATTATCTTAAAGGGGTACATGAGATCTTTAACAACTTTCTCCTAAATGTTTAACTAAAAGTCAAACTTCTTTCTAGTTTTTTGAAGACCTAGCTGTAGCGATAAAGCAAGACATAAACGGGAAGCCTACTGGAGATAAAAATAACAATGTTTCAGTCACCGCTGACGAAGTAGAGGAAGATTCCAGTTACCAATCGCTCTAAAACCCATTCTCAAGTTTATTGTAGCAAAATTTTATGTTTTGAAGCCATTACATATGACTACTAATTCATTATAAAAATCAAGAACAAAATTTAAAGAATTTACTCACAAGCAAGATTAATTAATTAAATACAAGGAAGTGTGAAGATCATCTTTACTCCGCCATAAAATACTTTCTTCTTCCAAAAAATCATCAATCATTTTTACATTTTTATGTTTACATATATTTTTAGCTAAAACTTTATGGCTGAAAATAATTAACATTTTAATTGACGTAATACAGTAAAATTAATTTCATTTCATTCATCAAAAGTAGCGGAAATTGAATCATTCGGAAAAGACGTCAACGATTCATTCATAAAATGAAACTGACAAAGATATGTTTGCATCAATTGATCATTTTATTCATTCATGCGCAAAGCAAACTATTAAAAACAAATCCACCCACGCAATAGCACTTGATTGTATGTAATATTTTACTCAACACTTTAAATCTCAGGAAATGAATTAATGAATGAGAATTGTGACCGGTTTTACGTTAACAATACTTGCGACATAACCATTTCATTTAAAAGGTCCAAGGTATTCATTAATAATTATCAGAATTAGTTTGTTGTGGATCAATATAACAACTATCTTTCAGTTTCAGTGAGCCAGTGAAAGCAAGAATAAGCAAGATGCTTAAATTCGCAGTCCTCCTAGGAGCCTTCATCGTAGCTTCTGCTGCAGCTGGTAAAACTGTTACTAAATATTACCTTGAATCCTGAATCTAATTATGAATTAATTACGTACAAAGTCATCGCAATTATCTAATTTATTTATTTCCAGACGCCCCCACATTTGTTGGAAAGTTCAAGCTTGAAGTAGACTCACAGAAATCCAATTACGAAAGGATCTTTAAAGCAGTTGGTAAGCATTTTTCTAAATAATTTCATTAAAACTTTTATTCCTTCCATTTCTTTCTTTTAATTTACGATTCTTTTTTTCTCTGTAGGATTTAAGCAGGCCGATATCAAGAAATTTTTGTCACTCGTGTCAAATCTGGCTGTCGAAGTCGCCTTAGCCAAAAACCAAGTCACATGCACATTCAGTTCTGGATCAACATCAGTAACGAACACCTTCGAATTAGGTGTGAGAAAGACAGCAAAGCTCCTTGTTGGAGGTACTGGCCAAGTCATTGTATTCCAGCAAAGCGACACCAGACTTGCTGTTCACACCTTCTACGGCAAGAAAGAGCTTAATGCTGTTATGGACTGTGACGAAGAAGCGTGCAGCATCATTTACTCCGCAAAGGGTGCCAATCTTGTGACCAAATGGAGACGTGAAACTGATGATGGAGGTGATAGAGGTGATGGTGGTGGAGATTAATGGGGAAAGTATTAGCTGATTTTAAACACTAGTTTTAATCTTTGTCATACATAAAACGTATATACTAGGAACATTTAATATGCCATTTTGAAATTAAATAACTCTAAGACGGTTCCATCAAATTATCCCAAGTTTTGCAGAGATTCATTCTTTCATAAATTAATTATAAATGAAAGTATATCTTATCCATCCATACCCTTCGATTGCTCTCCAAGTGGATAAAACCTCTTTGTAGAGATGATGTTCATCATCAATGTTGTTATGGATAGGTCGAATTTTAATGCTCCGACTATGATTTCTTTTGCTTCAAAGTCTTCCTGCGAAAACACTCATCATCCAGGGAAAGAGTTCGAGAGTGGCCAGAAAAATTGGAATTCATTTCCTTACAAGAAATTAGCGTAAAGTTTTATGAGAAGATGGCAGATGACATGATGGAGAGCCCAAATGATTCTCCGGGCTTTCTTCTCTACTTGAATGTGACCCGGAACGACTTAAGGAATAACAACGTGGTTGATGATAACTATGCGGCTGATAATCGTGTAGTTCTAAAACTGAGAGAATTGTGGAGCGGCTTGGATGATGAAGCGAAAGGGGTAGATATATCTTTAAAAGCCTTCCTAATTTTTATACTAAAAGTCAAACATTTTCTAGGCCTATGAAGACTACGCTGCAGCATCCAAGTATAAAGTCCAAGGCCATGAGCCCGCCTTCCTCTTCTGGTATTTCACGTATTGGCAAGATGAGAAAAAGAAATACCCAAATCTGAATGAAAATGATGGAAGTATGATTCAAAAAGCTAAAGAAGTTTGGAACGACGAGATGCAAATACCTAACTTATTGAAAGAGGTAAAATCTTTTACAGCTTTCTCCTAATTTTCAAACTAAAAATCAAATCTCTTTCCAGTTCTATGAAAAGCTTGCTGCAGCTGCCAACCGAGATATTAACGGGCAGGTAATCGCGCAGTAAGAGGGTCCTCTTAGCTTAGAAGACTACCGACAACCGCAGTTTGGAGTGAAATATTTGTGACAATCATTGAATGACTTGTTATTTATCACTATAAAATACTACTCTGTTAATAAAACCTTTCCTTTCCATATTACCCCATTAATTAATCATTCTTCCATTCATTTTTAATTAGCTAAGTTTTTTCGACACATCCCATCCATCCATTCGGTTGCTACCGATTAAAAACACAACAAAGCAGAACCAGAGAACCAGAGTGAAATGAACTCCCACAGATACATGCTTACTCCCTATCAACTTTTTTATAAGATACGGATTCTTCTTCACTCTTCCCTTCTACAGGCGAAAACTAACAGTGAAAACAGTACTCAATACTGTACAACCATTATGCTTCACAGAATTGAGAAACATCAACAAAAATTCGGGTGGATACTACCACACCAACCACCTTCTGTTTCTCTTCAAGATATGCGACAATGTCTTATGAGCACATCCTTTGCAAATGTGATCATCCACCTTTTAGAAAATACTGCATTCATATCCAGTCTGTCTGTGACAGACAGTCTGACAAATCTCTTGGCAAAATGCAGAGATTTATAAATTATGTAATTCAAACAGAATTTACCCTTCTTCATTCACATGTCATTCTTCAAGTTCACTAAACTTCAAGTTCGATTCCCACCAACGACTTGAGAATTCCCATTTATTTATAAAAAATATTATCTTAAGAAAATACCCCATTTATTTTTTTCTCTCTGAAACTTATGAGAAATAAAGTGGTAATCATGTAATCAAAATCATCACTTAAGTTTTTTTAACAGTTGACCTGTGCTTAAAAATCATCTCAAATCGTTCTGAATATTAAAAAAAATCCAAATAAATAGCAGGGTACAGTTAGTGAATTCAGTTACCTAAAGTAAATAAATAGACCAGTTCTAAACTACTTATTATTTGTAATAAAATTTTGAATTATGTAAATAAATTATTGAGCAGTTAACCTTCCTATATAAAAGGTAAAATGAATTGAGTGAGAAGAAGAAAAAATGAACCGTTTTTTATCGGCAAGAACTCAACCGTGAGATGATCAGTCTAAGAAAAGAACAGTTCAAGTGAGTCTTTTGAGATGAGCACATCTTTCAAGATGTAAGAAAAGTTAAATTTTATTTTTACTTGTGAAGACAAGACAAGGCTTTTTACACGAGTACAAAAATGCTCACAGTACCGGATTATTCTCTTCCTTCCGTATACGGTCAGTGATTACTTTGAGTGAATAATCTGCTTAGTCTGCATTATGTCAATAAGAGAGAATTTTCATAATAATCATGAGGAGAAGGAACCTCCTCCCTCGTTTAAGAAACGGTTCTTGTGTTCGTGCGGATCGGATGATTATTTCTAACTCGAAGGCCTTCTCATCATCACTCTTTAGCATTCCTTTGCCGAAGATATTCGATTGAAAATTCTGTTGTGATTTTATAACAGTGACCTCGTGTCTCCAATCTTGTTGAGAAAGCGTTTATTCTTGAGAGGAATTCCTTTTTGGGAAAAGCATTATCTTTGCGAAAACAAAATATCAATATTCAAAGCCATATCCGGCTTTCAAAATCAGATTCGTCCTACGCAGGAAACAACTTGTCACAAACAAAATCATCTTCAAAAGCTCATTTCTCAAAGCGATAGAAAGTTTTTAGTCAAAGAATATTAAATGAGAAATAACTCATGTCAAACGAGTAACTCTGAAGGTGCTGAAAAGTGCGTCTAGCCAAAGAAAGTAAGCTATACCTACGCAGTGTGATTAGTGTAATGATTGTTCATTCTAATCATATCAGGATAAGTTGATAAGTCATCGTCATTAAATTCACTCCCACTCATATCTCTAGCCAAATACTTTTCCTTTTCACAATTCCGAATGAAACTGGATGGGCTGAAATGTCAAGTACAAAGAATTCGGAAAGTGATCCGAGGGAAAGAGCAATACCAAAGAAAAAACCAATCATCTTCAGCAACTTCAACCTCATCATCTACAGCCACTTCCGGTGGAGTAGAAGACGAAGCCGGAGCGACGGGAAATAGTGAAGGTGATTTGAATAACAATAGTGAAGGTAATTCAAACTCAAACAATTTCTACGAAGACATTGAGAATTGGCAAGTTGGAGAAAAAATGATGGCGGGGATGCTCCCACAACAATCAGGCCAGTATGGCCATAACCAGCATAATTCAAGCGCTGGAATCGTAGCCACTTTACATGGAGGGATGGGCGTTTCAGGACAAGTTAGTTCGAGTTCAAGTGTGGAAGATACTGAGCGTCTTTTCCTCTCCGAATCCGACGTTATCCACCTCCTCCTAGAGTTTCTCTCAAGCCGAGGACTTACTTCAGCCCAAGTGGAATTAGAACGCGAGACTTCAATCGTGAATGAAGTAATAGCTTCCCCCGACTTAATATTTTTAAGATCATTAATAGTTGACGGGAGATGGGATGACGTAACCGAGTTTTTACAGCCTTTGGAAGAAGCTTTCAGGACATTTCCAGGGAAGAAGGTCAAAGCGACTATTTTAAAGCATAGGTTTTTGGATATCCTCGCATCATACGCGGGACCAGGAGCTGCGATGACGGCAGCAGGAACATTCGCAACGGAAGAAGGGAAAACGGGCGTTATCGAAGACCTCGTTAAGGTAAATAAGTGGGGAAGTATTAAAAATCATTCAAAACCATTTCATGAAAAGAGGAATAAAAATTCTCAAATTAAAAAATTATCTCTTCCATCTAAAGTTGTAAACGATTTTTTAAATGATTTTATCGCACCGTTGGAGGTCATTAATTATCAGTTAAAAAACAACGTATATCGGAACCAGGTTGAGTTGAATGAGTATCGAGAACATTCATTAACACTTTTCAACTGCTTTTTTTCTGGTCTGATGAACTTTCACCGAAAATCGAGATTAAATCTTGTTTTCTAGACTTAATAGATTATAATTACAGATTAATTGTAGCAATTAATTCGTTCTATTAATTGAATTTTAAATCCCTTTCGCTAAAAGCTGTTTTTATTTTTAGATATTGAATGATTTGGAGTCTGTGGTGGAATCAAAGGAGGAATATAATTCGCTTTGTCTTCTCCTCACTTCCCCTTCGAGACTTGCGGAACATCCGGAGTACAAAGATTGGAAATCGAGCACAGCTCGTATTGCTTGCTTCCACCATTTGCGGCCACTTGTTCATAAATTCATACCGCCTCCGTCAGCCCCACCTAAGAGCACGCAGACGGCACAGAATGACCGTTTAGTACAGCTTTTGATTAAAGTGAGTTGTTAAAATGATGCGTTTTAAATGAAGATTGATGAATGAAATGTCATAATTCAATTATTTCATTCAGGGCTTGCTGTACGAAACATGCGTTGACTTTTGCCAATCAAAGGCAATGACAAATGACAAGTTAGGTGGAGCCGGGCCAAGATCTGGAGGAAGCTCTTTACAATTAGATTGTGCACTGCGGTTCTCCAATCTCTTGAATGATAATCAATTATCGGAATCCGATCTTTCATTGTTGAGTTGGCTGAGGAGTATTCCAGGACAAACATTTAGTTGTCCTTTCCAAAGAAGGAGTCTCCGTGTTGATATTGAGCCTCTGCCTAAGCCACAGAAGACGTTGATGAATGTGTCGATTATGGATTCGGCTTCGGATTTGCTTTCAAGGTAAAGAAAAGGCTTTAAGAAAAATCTGTGAAAGAGATTCAAATAAACTATTTGATTTATAGGAGCATGGCAAGCACAAGCTTCCATCTTTCAAGTACAGAAGCCGCCCCTGATATGAAAACGATGACGACATCAGTCGATCGCTTATTCGGCGATATGACCCTGAGCGAATCACTTTCATCTCCAAAGCCAGGTCAAAAACAAAACCAAAGAGCGAGTGGGAATTTCAGTTATCAGAATACTCAATCCTCCGCATTCTCAATGGGAGTTCCACCTCCCCCTCCACCTACAAATAGGCAAGATATCGCTTCAACAAATCCTACAAGAGCATCTTCAAACAGCCCCAACAGCGCTACAAATTCCGTCGTAGCTAAAAGCATTACTGAAAAGCGCAACTCAACCGGAAGTGGAGGATTGGACAATAATAGAGCGAAATTCATCGGAACCTTAAGTCAAATTAAGTGTGCTTCTTAATACTGATGTTACCCAATATTAATTTTTCTATATTTATATTATTTTTATATGTTTAAAAGTTGTTGTAAAATGCAAATGTTGAAATTCAAAATGCCTAAAAAGTAAATGTAAGTTGTATACAGTGCTATTTATGTAATTGAAATGTTTTTAATTGGAGGTGTTGTCGTCGAGGATGCTTCGGTGAAGCAGGCCCGGAAGAGATTCAAGGCGGTGCTCCGCCACATGTCGTTACAAGACAGTTATACTCAACAATAGCCTCGGCAGCAATCAACTTGTATTTGCCCGTATCTAAATGCTTAACAGATTTGCAAATATCCTCCGTACTTTCACCCGAACATAATGAATGAATCATAATTAGATTAGAAACACCAGGTCTATTCACAGAATCATAGGTTATTTCTGAAGTGAAGTCAGTCACAGCCTTTTTAATCTTCTCCATAATATCATCCGGGGAGTCGGTAAGTCAATCCAACGCTAACACACTGGCCAAGTGTGAAGCAAGTCCAAGACCAAGCAAGACCAAGCTAAGTCCTACGGAGACCTTCATTTTGTCAAGAGATGTGAACTACTGGAGATGAAATGAAACTGATGAGATTTCACTCTCATTTTAAGCATTTATTTTGTCAGTGGTGCAAAATTATGTTTTAAATTATGATTGATTATTTGATAATTATGTAAGAAGTAAGAGGTGAATAAGAGGAAAATTAGATATGATTAATGATTGTGCGCGTGCATGATTGACATGGGATTTAACCGTTTAGGCATCGAATGAATGCATTCATAGAATGGAATATTTTAAAAGCTTTTATCAAACGATGACTAGTCACATTTAAAGTCAAATCGCTTCTGGTTTTACGACATTGCAAATTCAATGTCAATGCCATTTTTACAATTCATTTGATAATTTTATTAAAAAACACTTAAAACAAATTAAAAATAAATCAAGCCATAAGTTGATTTGATACTCTCAGCATATTTGAAAAGTGTGAGAGCTGTTTAATGAGTAAATAATGTTATAAGTCGACTAATTCACGAAATTTATTTAAAAAGAAAAATTAGCAAACCATCATGGGGTATACTAAGACTAAGCAGTAACCACTACAGTCTTTCGAGCTAGAGAAGGTGTTTTCAGAGAGCGATTTTCAGAACAAGTTTGCAGTAGGAAGGCTGACTATCGAATGCTGAGAAGAGGCTTTGACCCTACTTTTATAACCTCGGTTTGCTTCCTTCCGTTTAAGAGAGACAGGGCAAAGAGAGAAGTAGGAGCAAGGTGAGACGAGTTTAACTATTTCCTCGAAATTATGTAGCTTGTCAACTTATTCGCAAATGTGAAAATGTGATCATTTTTGCTTAAATAAAAATGTTTTTATTAACTAAATCAAATGCATTTACTTTTTTGGAATTTTTCATGAAGCTTTTCATAAAAACTTGAACAAAGGAATTCATCAATCAAAAACGTTTGGCTTTGACGCTCCAGCAAAAATTTCAAGCACGTGCAATTTTGCCACGTGGTCTGTTCATTTCCAGTGCACTGCAGTGCATTTCGATTTTTCGATCGATTCAGTTCATTCCACTTTTTGTGCTGTTTTCAGTCAAAAATTTCCGACGTGTTAAAATTTAATTAACGAGTTTAACTAATTAAAAGTTAATTGAGATTTGAAAATGGCTGATAAGATGCAAGTGTCGAAGAAGCGGAAGGTAAGCTTGTGATTAGTTATTTTTAAGGTTGCGTTTTAAGTGTGAAGTGAAATTTGGTGTTAATTTTTAATTGATTTTGATTTTTTAATCAGTTTGTGCGCGACGGTCTATTCCGAGCTGAGCTGAACGAGTTCCTGATGAGGGAGCTTGCTGAAGATGGCTACTCCGGTTTGGAAATCCGTGTCGCGCCCAACTGTACCGAGATAATTATAATGGCTACGAGGACTCAAAACGTTCTTGGGGAAAAGGGGAGGAGAATTAGGGAGTTGACCTCGATGGTTATCAAACGCTTCGGGTTTATTCCAGGGTCAATCGTTTTGTACGCGGAGAAGGTTGGAGTTCGGGGTTTGTGCGCTATTGCTCAAGCGGAATCTCTTCGGTATAAACTTGTTGGGGGTCTGGCTGTGAGGAGGGCTTGTTACGGTAAATGATTTGAATTTTTTTGATGATTTGTTTACTGACTAATTAGTCTAACTCTGATCGCCTTTAAATTTTAGGTGTCCTCAGATTTATCATGGAATGTGGAGCGAAAGGGTGTGAAGTCGTCGTCTCTGGGAAGCTCCGTGGTCAAAGGGCGAAATCCATGAAGTTCGTCGATGGTCTGATGATCCACAGTGGAGATCCTACTAGCCAGTACGTTGATTCTGCGACCCGTCATGTCCTCCTCAGGTAAAAATTAAATTAATTACTCTCTTCATTTTCACTGCTTAAATGTTAAATGCCATTTTAACATTTCCCTTTTATTCTAGGCAAGGCGTCCTCGGAATCAAAGTCAAGATTATGCTACCCTGGGACCCCACCGGTAAAACAGGACCTAAGGTACCACTCCCCGATCACGTCTCAATCATCGAGCCCAAAGACGAAGTCGCAGGCACCGGCTCCAGCGGTGGTGGCAGCGGCGACGCTACCCTTATAACTCTACAAAACTAAACCTTTCACCTTTTTACTTTTATATTCTAAAATGAACCCCTTTCATTATGAAAGTAAAAACTTTTTAGCGTGAAATTTTTGTTTTTTATTCTTTTAAATTACAAGCGCTTCCACAATATTCACTTTTCGACAAATTTTAATCATTTAAATCTCAATTAAGTACACTTTAACAACCATACACGTTAATCTACATTTCATTCGCCAACTCTTTATAGCTATTCACATAGATTATATCTCAATATTTTCATAGCATTTTAGTATTAAGCACCTTCTGAATCGCATAATAATTTTTGCTAACAAAACTTTTTGTCAAAAACTGAACAAAATAACTATTTGCGTAGCTTTTAAAAGTGATGGTCAGCTCTTAAATCTTTGACTGGCTGACAAAAGAAATTTGTTAATTGTTAGACTTTTTTAAACTATCCAACAAAAGAAATTAGGCCATAGGACTACTATTTAAGACATCAAGTCTCTTAAAATATTCTAAACTATTAAGGTACAATCTTATCTTGTATACGTATGCACAACTAGGTTATAGCATCTTTTTGGTGTTGAGTAGATAATTTGGTTCAGATCATATCCAGTTTACTAATATCATTATTCCTTGTCAAAACAAGTTGGTTTTTAAGACACTTATTAGATGACAAGATTTTAATACGACCATTCTTAGATAATTGCACGTGTGAGAAATTTTAGAGATTAGCTTATCCTAAAGAGTTAGTATACATGATGATAATGATTAATCTATTTACAACGATTCTTGTTGGTATTTACATCAGCTTTTGCTTCGCACAATCAGGGCAAATGATATCGTCTCCGTCGGCAATAAAGCCTCTGCCGACTAAGGAGGTTTTGCATGAAGCACAAATGAAGCAGTCGTTATGCCAGTGGCGTTCTTCAAAGGAGATGAATCTTGTGCCGCCAATGCCTAATAAAAAGTGATTGATTAGTAATCATATTTCGAATAAATCATTATCTTCTTACCAGTAATAGGCTTGGAACAAGCGAAGCATCTCTTGGCAAACAGCTCTCCGTAACAATCCGCACAATAAGGCTTATCATCCTTGCTCGTGAATCTCTGTCCGGCTAGTTGGATATTGCAGTGGGTACAGCAAAAGCATTCCCGATGCCATGGATCATTCTTGTAGGTGACTCCACCGGAAGTTATAACCTTATTACATTTGACACATCTCGTGGCAAACTTCTCCTCATAGCAGCCCGCACAATAGATCTCTTGCTCACGCGGAATGAAACTCTTTGTCCCAATTGGGGTCTTGCAGACGCAACAAGCGAAACATTTCTCGTGCCATTGGCGAGTCTTGTACTCCATCTTCTTCGTTCCTGAATACAAAAAGGGATAAAACATATCAATAAAAAATCTTTCAATCTCTTTTAGACATGTGTTGGGCAACACTCTTTCAATTCTTCGACCACAAAAGGTTAATTAGGTCAAATGGTGATGAAAGCGATAAAATCGCATGTTTCCCCGAAGCTCATCTCATTCCCGAATGAAGTCATATTACTACCTCATCAAGAAACTAATTATTCTACGAGTTAACAATAATATTTTACGATTATGAGGGATGATGTCATTCTCTCTTGAATCGACCATTTTATATACAAGCAAGGTCATTTCTCAGCGGCAGTCGCAGAACACACATCTCAATCTTTTTGGAGATGTACGCGTTTTATGAAGAGAGGACAATGGGATCACAAGTCAGTCTGACTGATATCTTTTCCCTCTGCCTTGTCTTTACTCTTTCCTAATCATCATTTGAATCAAACCAAATTTGGCCAGGATAAAAAATAGAATGGTGACGGTTCTCTCTCTGAGAGCCGCACGCGATGCGCCATAAGCAAAATTAGAATCAATTTACACTATTTTATTTGGAGAATTGATTCTCAACAAAACAAGAGGAGCTAATCCCTCAAAATTATTAGAAAGGGTGGATTTTTTAGAGGATATTATGGAGCGAATGGAAGGATATAATTTCTTCTTAATTTGGAAATACCATCCGAACCCTATTTCCTTTTTTATTAAGATTAACTCTAGAAGGTAATATTGCAAAGATCTACTCATTTCTGAGCATTTTCTGAACGCTTCTGGAAATTTAACTGATGGTCAACCTTTTCTTATCAGCTTCACTGAGCCATTTTCTTTTTGCGCATTTGCTATCGGCTCTCGTTTGACTTTCGACCATTTCAACCTACAGCGTAGTCCATATAACGGTCATAAAGCCAAATTAAGCTAACAAGCCATCTCTTTTAATAGGAGGAAATAACAAGAGCGGAAATGTCCTGAGATAATCAGAACGAGCTCACGATAGTCATGTCACGATAAACATTTGTTTTCTTCCCACCCCATTTCTAAATGTCTGGGAATTTTCCAGGTGCAAAATGAGCTATTTCCTGCATGAAAATTCGGAGTAAATCACGACCTTAACGAATCTGATGACTTTGACAAGAAAATTACTGAAGTAATTTGCTTATCTTCTAATCAAATGCAGTGAAAACTTAATTATGCTATTATAAATTGTGAATATTTTTTTACCTAATTTGCACTCCTTCGGATTGCCGAGCAAACAGTCTTTCTTTAAATTACACTCGAATTTCTCTCCAGGCAAGATCATCGTGAGAATAGCAATATCATCATCTTGCTCGTGAATCCGCCTTGGCTGCGTCACAGTTTTTGTGGCTAAATAATGCTTGCCATTCTTCTTCTTTAGATTTAGACC
>JAHZMU010002292.1:0-23135 GCA_027743725.1 Rambutsinella grinnellia | reverse complement strand
GACAATGTTGATATTCACGGAAATCACAAGTGAATTTAAGACAGGTTATATTGAAGAAACTCGGAGAATATCCGATGAAAAAAAAGTTTTTATTGCAGAATGCCCCACTAAAGCTATGCACGTATGTTATCCCTTTATGCAATATTATGATCTTCTCGCAAACAGTCTTTAAAGAGCATAATAATACTTCAAAAGATTGTGGAGAAAAGTTTATGTTATGTAGCAACCAGTATTCTTAATTTTTACTTATATAGTTTATAAATAATAAAGTTATTACGTAGATTAGTACCTCCTGGAATCTACCGCTCAAGGACATAGCAATATGAACGAACAGCGTAGAAACCCATCAGTACAATTAACTAATTATGTATATAATTCTTAATTTATATGACGTTCAACACTATAATATTAATAAATTTATATGACGCTCAAAGCTATGATGTTTTAAATTACTATGTCGAGAAAAGTGGTGATTATGAAACGTAATGAGTGAAATCTACCGCTCAAGGACATAGAAATATGAACGAACAGCATAGATTTCGTTTTAATAAAATTTAAATTCTTATCTCTATATGTCGATCAAAGCTATTCATGTCTGGTAAAGCATTATAACCAGAAAAGCTGAATTTTATAATATGTTTAGAAAAGCTTTATAATAATTGTCAGGCAAAGCTTAGCGTTTATTTGCCAATCATAGCTAATGCTAACTCTGTTCAAATTGTATGATCTTATGGGGTATGATGATAAAACTATGAATAAAGAAGTAATTTTATAATTAGATGACGAGAAGAGCTATGAATAATAGTGATATTTATATGACGAATAAAGTATGAGCTAAATTTATATTTACATGACGAGTAAAGCTATAAATTAAATTTATGACAAAAAGCTTTGAATAATATATATGACGGCCAAAGCAATGCCGTAAAATATTTTTTTAGAATGTAAAATCTTATTATTATATGACGAATTTAGCTATGAATTAGGTTTATCACTATCTGATGGTGAAAGTTATGCCAAGAAGTATACGGGATGTAATTATTAAGAAGTGGGGGTAATGTAAGAATTCATGAAATTGTGCACAATTTGATTATAAAACTACTACTCGAGTAATCTATCCGAAGAGACGTCAAAATATTTTTAATTTTTTGATCACTTTAATTTTTATCGCAAGAGATTCACATATGAATAATATTCATGTATCACAGCATTCACTTTGATGAGAAAAGTTTTTTCATAATATTTGTTATAATGGGATCCCAAATTTTATAAGGGTTGTGAGGAGAATGAGAACAAAAGAATGACTGGCCAGTCGATAATGGAAATTTAAAATTCCTCGCAACTATATAAATTCTGACTATAATTATCGTAGAATTCCTTTCATCAATTTTAAATTTTTTCTCAATGCGTATTTCACGGCCGGAATCTCAAATATTTTGTAAAAGCTATAGTAATAAATTTATATTGATTTATTTCTGGAGTGATTTTTGTATATCTATAGTAATAATTCTAGATTGGGTTTTGTATAGCTATAGTAATACTTCTAGATTATTCTTGGGGTTTTTCGAAAATTTTGGAAATAATAGTTTGATCACAGCGATGTGCACAATTAAAAAGGCCACGCGTTATAAAGACTGGTGAAAGGAGTAGTAAAAATGTGAAAAAAATCTATTACCTTATCTTGCCATTGGGTTAAAGAATGAAGAATAAATGCTAATAAAAGTAGAAGCACAATAACGGAAAACAGAATGGCGCACATTGTAAAATCCATACGCCTTCTGGGTCAGTTGTGTGTAAGAAAGGAAATATATTTTTTGCTCTCGGAAGGAAGGGTGATGATGAATGGAAAAAAGGGGGAGAGAAGGATCGGTAAAAAAATGTTTGAATAGGGGAAATAATCTCGAAGGACAACACTGCACTCAAGGGGATAAAGGAGCACTCGTAGGAATTAGTCACACTTTGAAAGTAATATAAAAATGAAAGTGGAAGGTATAGGTAGGGGAGATCTGGCAACGAGTGTTTATTTGTAAAGGGAGACAAAGATATCTGGAAAAGTTAAAGTTGGTCGAGTTGGGGTTAGATGAGAATGGAATCGGATCGGGACTTAGAAAAATTTTGCATGAGGCAAAATGAGATGGATGAGGAAGACTCGAATTTTATTTTCCCGATGGGGCAGGTTGAGAGAAAAGTTTTTTCTTGTTTTTCAGGAAAGTTGCCGATTTGTTGGGAACTTTTTTGGAAAAATTTGGAAAGTTTTTAGGAAAGATGGGAAGTTTCCAGGAAAGGTTCGCCTAACTCAGGAAGATCCCCTCACGGGCCACCATTTTATCATGCTTGGTATTTCCAAGATGATTTCTATGTAGGGGGTGAAAGTAAAAAAGGGGGAACGAGTTTTTTAAGAAAGGAAGAGCTTTTATTAGATGTTTCTCTTAGTCCTTCTCCCACTCAACTGACACAGTTTCTTATGTGTACAAGAGACTTAATTATATTCACTCGGTATGCCGAAATGTCTTTCGTATTACGTCGGCTCCTTTATACCTGATAACACTCCCCTTTCTTTTTTTCTATAAGCAAAATCAACTCATATTTTGCGTTACAATCATTCATTCATCATTATTATCTTAACTTATCATTATTGCTTCTAAATTTTCAAAAAGTTTTCCTTATTTTTAACAATTGACTACTCTGGTATGAATTACATTCATTCTTCAACATCAAGCAAAATGTTCTGCCTAAAAACTATTTTATCATTTTTTCTTTGATTTTCTTTAACTCATACACTGTAATGTTTAGACTTGCTACATGATATCTTCATGAACTACTTTTAGTAATAACAAAGTAAATACCTACTTCTCTGTTACTGTTCTGGGATCTTATATTGAAATTTACTTTATTCGCATGTCTTCATTGAAGTTCATTCCTTCACCAGGGAAAACACCAATTTCTGTTTGACTGAGAGTAATACAAATTGTTGTTATTTTATTTGTAATTATTTTTGTGAGTAAGTTCTATATGCGGTCTTGCACCACCTTTGAACTTATTTTCGTTAACTTGCAAGAATTAAGATTGCAACAATTTTTCTCTCTTTTATCAAAACTGTACAGTGCTTTTGCGCACTCCAGGTATACACCCCCGCCTGACAATAAACAAAGACAATGAACACATGCGAAGTTGATTATGAACAGTGAGTAAAAAGATCAACCTCGTAACGAGAAGAAGATAATACATTTGGTAAGGAAAAATTGCAAAAATTGTGAATTGAATTCTAGAACACCCTATAAAGATTAGAATAAGTGAAAAAATTTTAAATCCTAAGCTGAGTTAGCTGTCAAAATTTACCCTAACACGGAATATTAAATACTCTTAACTTAATCCTATAATATGGTACGTTATACAATTAAAATGTTTCAATACTATCCCTTATAATTATGCTACACTATAAATCTGTGTGAACAATTATTACGTAAGATATAGCTAGGAATTACATTAAGACTGAGTAGTTAAATATTGTTGAAATGTTTAGGTAGTAATTAATATAGTTATCCACGGGATTTGACATGTTTTACTAGTTAACCTAAACACTAGAAATAGTAAGTGTATGAAGAAGATGATGTCCCCAAATCGTCCATAGAAAATGTGAGAGGAAGGTCATCCAGACGAAAATATTATTACTACCTGAGGACTTTAACTTCACTAATCACTGAAGATAATATTATTAAATATATCAACAACACAATAGAGATCGGATAATATTACAGATAAACTTGACAAGGCTGTACATATTAATATGTTCAGGGAGTGATTATTTAAAATTCTTGGCTATTTCTTATGTGTAATATATAATGACGTAAGTTTTACTCATAATCGCTGTATAATCCTAGAAATATCTGATATTTCTGGACATAATACTTACATACTAATTATTTACAATTTTCCTGAGGTTGTTTGTGCATAGAGAATTTACAAACTGTCATTACCATCTTGCATAAAAATATATCGAAAATAGAAATGTTGTGAATTTCCTAAGTAAATTGGTCCACAGTTCAACTTAACTATATATGTTTAAGATTTAGTGGAATTATTACAAATTGGTCCACAATGCACTTTTGCTTATATAAATATAAATAATGTAGTGGATTCCTTTAATGAAATTGGTCCACATTTTACTTTTCTATATATCTAAGTTGTATATACATATTTATGAGATAAAGTTATTATAAAATTGTGAAAAGGGAGAAGGGGAAAAAGGGAAGGGTGAATTCGACACAGTTAATCGAGCTTGTATAAAAGTAGGGTAGTAGGGGACATTAATAATGTAAATAAAGTGTGTCTTGAAAAAAAAGAGGGGAGTTGGTATTGTTGTAGCGCGTGTGCTGGAGTCTCACAAAGGCTTGCACGGATAGAGGGTAACCCGCTTGAGTGTTGACACTTGAAAAAAATATCATATTAGTGTTTTTCTTTATATAGGGAATATTATAAATATGAGATTAAAGTGAATTGAAAACGTGACAGTTGAGAAACCAGTTCGTGCCATGATGCTCGACAGGAAAAGAGCTTGATGTCTCCTTCCAGAAAACGAATTAGTTTGCGTAATTTGTTTTCGTAACAGGTATGCAGGTTTCCAATTTCCTGAGCGTGTCTTGCAAAGTTTGAGTCCCGAATGGTGATGTATTGTGCCCAGACTGCAGGAATGGTGTACTTGAAGATATGGATTAAAAGGTCTTCTATGGAAGTATTGGATGGAAGAAAGAAGGCTCCATTTGCTATTAAAAATGTGAAGGTGGAACAAAGAAAATGATTAGAAAGTTTTATGCCTGCTTGAAAGTAAGTACGGACGAGGTGTTGGTCACATAATTTATACTTTAACATGAAAGCATCATATTCCGTCATAAGATTGTTATTTAATGCTTTAATATAAGTTTCGAAAAGTGTTAGCAAAGATTTCGTAGTTAAACGCTGAGAATGTTCAAGAGCGTCTAAACGTGTTTTTCTTGGAATATTACAAAATTGATAAAATATTAATCTACTTGCCAACAAGCATAAATTTGTCTCCAAAACATTGAGTAAATTAACAAAACGGTCCACACGAATGAAAGATGAGGTAATAGTAGCAAAGTGCTCATCATAAAAATTTGTACTGAAAAATACTTTAATACCAAACGGAATTCGACGATGAAAATTAAGACCTCGTTGTAAATTATCTGGAGTAGGATCATGAATATAAAGACTTATCGTAGCAAAGATATCCTCCTTAAATTGACGTGCCTGTTGTGCTAAACAAATTTTGGCTTGTAGGTATTCAATAAAGTTATTTTCCGTCGGGTGATCATATAACTGAACAATGGAAAGAACCGTATCATCAATGAAAGAATAAAATTTACTGACATACGTATTTGTGACTTCATTTAAATCAATCTCCTCCATTTTTGTAAAAGTTTTATTCCAATTCCGGAGTGGGAAATTTGATTAGGTCATCAAAGGTAAAAGTTGGAAGAAGTGATGTTGGATGATCCACAATAACATCTGCTGAAGATTCAGGGTCTGGTGATTCCGGTGTTTCAGTAGCAGGTGGTGTCGTTGCTTTCGTTGTATCAATATTGGGAATTATGGTAGTTGAAGGCAAAGCTAAAGCTGTAAGAGCTATATAATCATCATTGTCACTAAATAGAGAGTTAGTAATTGTAGGAGTTAATGAAATGTAAAAATGTCTGTAGGTGTAAATCAATATATTTAGGACCGAAAAGGAAAGGATATCCTGAGGTGACATAAATAATGGAAAGTGAAATGGGAAGCAATGCACGTATGTGTTTGAGTTTGGGAAGGATGTTCTGCCTGTTACAGTATGTAATAAAGGAATTTGATTATATAAGGTGTGTATTGTTTGAGCGATATTTTGAAGGGGAAAAAAGGTAGGGAGATGACATAATGTATCCAGCAATTGATTCGCGGCAGTAATACTCATAAAATTTGTCATGGTGTTGAATGCCGTGCATTCCTTGAATAGAAATTCACAAAAATACTTCTTGTTTGGGCAGAAATGTGTAACTTCCTTTAAAAAGGCACTGTAAAAGTTTTCGACTGTAACTGATTGAGTTGGTAAAACTGGAATAGTTGCAGAGAACAAATTATTGGTCAGGGTAAGATATCGTGATTTAGGAATCAAAAGAGGAAAAAGATGTCCTAAAATATGACTGATGATGGAATTAGAATGTAGGGATAAGCGATACAAATGGTACAATTTTCCATCAAGCTGTGACATGTTTAATGTCTGACTGGTAATTTCTTCAAGTGAAGGCGGTGTGCTAGATAATATGTGTTGCAAAAGAGAAGAGTGGAAAAGATTGTAAGCTAGGCAAAAAGATGTCATGTTAGAATGTCTTTGAAGGTCAGTATGATACTGTATTATGTCTGTTTGAAGGGATATAAGGGGTAAATTCGGTGTTAAAATGGTAATATGAGGACTTTCTTTGGCATAATATCTATATATAGATAAAGCCATAAAGATATCTTGAGAGTTGAGAACATGAGATCTATATAATGCATAAATTTCATCAAAATGATTGGTGAAATAATGTAAGTCCAATATAGAATAGTTTTGTGAATACTCGATCACATCACGAAATAGAGTCGGTGAGAGTAAAAAGTTTTCCATTTTGCTTAATTTTCTATTAGTGCTACCAATGATGCGTCGTCAAAAAATGGAGAGGTTGTTACTGGAGATGAAATAGGATAGTCAGTAGTTTGAAAGAATAATACTAGATCTGGAATGAAATTTTCATTTCCGCTAAATAAAGCTTGTCCATTTATAAACGTGTCTATTAAATCAAAAAGTTGTCTCTCTAACCGTTTGATTTCATGAATGCATTGTGCTCGCTTTTCTACAGAACAATCTGCAAAACATGTAGAACTAAACTTCAAAGGGTGTGTTATGTTGGAGTAAAGTAATTCCTTTATCAAACATTTGAACGGTAAACTCAACGATGGATATACCCGTGAAGGTGAATGAGAGAGACAAGAGGACAAAACTTGTAAAAATTCCCTTGCTGCAAAATGAAGGTGAAATATTATTTCGTTCCCAATCAGAGTGTTTTTATCCCATTCAATAGGAAATTCAGGCAGAACTGTAGGTATTTGTAAGATAGAGAATAAGACTCTAGCAGATTTACGAAACGCGGTTACAAAATGATTATTGCAAATCCTTCTGCAGGCAATAATATTATTGGGAAGCGGATCTATGACCGTATCAAATACTTGTTTCAATCGCGCTGTTGTTAATTTGTGGAGACTCACACCATCAAGCTTAACTAGTAATTCATTAATTAGAGTGAGATATTGAAAATGAATATTAGGTTCTAATTCAAAAATGTCCTTGTTAGTTTCGAAAAATTGTGTCTTACAATGTCTAGAGATGAAGCTAGCAATGGTAGGCCTTATTTCTAATATTATATTTGGTTGAGCTAAACTATCTATATTACAGACGTGTAAGGTGTAACCTGTTAAAAATGCTTCTACCTCAAAATAGTATTTGTTAAATGACGGGAAAAGAGTCTGGATATGATTAGAGTAATAATAAGCGGAATAATTTAGCAAAGTATTTTTGATCTTAGGAATATACTGATTTATAATTCTATAAAAGGCTACTAGGTGGTAACTCTTGATACTAAGCAAAATGCGGGAAGTCATAGTTGAATTATCTTACTTATAAGAAGAGGAAAAAGGCATTGATTACCTAGACCCAGCAATGAAGGGGTGGTAGTTGATTCACTAGAAGTGTGATTCTGTAGTGAGAAAATCCAACATCGATTCATCAATAGTGAGATGAGTAGGGAGTGATGGAATAGTAGGGAAAATAAGTTTTGTGAAGAAATTATAAGCCCTTCTGGCACAATCGTATTGTGTATGAAATATGGCATTCTTAACTATTATTGCGTCAAAAAAACGTTGCATTTCAGTTTGGAAATCTTGAATTAATTGTAAGATATATGGCTTATTCTGATTCAAAAATGCATAATATCTTGTACAGTCATAAATAAAGTATATTTCTAACTCGGTACGCACAACTTCATATAAAACTGCATTGAATGCTGATAATAAGTTTATAGTCACCTCACCGGTATTCTGGAGGAGACAATTTGACAAAAGTGAAGTGAGTTGGTATGCAGCCTGATAACAATGTAAATAAAGATGCTGAATCAAATCTTGTTGGGAAATTGTGGTTGCTATCGTCTGTGGTGTCGGGAAGAGAAGGCAAGAGATCTTTCGAGCTAAAATGCGTATATTATGAACGATATAGTGCGTGCCTAAATTACTCGAAATATTTTTATGATACTCAGTAACGTCATTAAGTGAGGTGGTTTCTATTCCTTCTGAATTGCTCTGCATAGTTGAACGAGGCGGAAAAACGTCCACAATGCTTCTCATTAAAAGTGGAATCGGTGTGTGTTTTTCTATCTCGAAAAACATTCTCTGGATATAAGATCTGAATTTGTTTCGCAAAATGTTTTCATTTCTCAAAACTGCCTGATTTTTTATATGAAAATCTCTATAAAAGGTGTGAATACTATTTAAAAAATGATTTCTTATATCACCTAATGAATGAGGGTGAATGAGAAAATCTAAATGCCAGAAATAATTTTGAATTACTGCCATTTCAAATCGTAAGCAATCAGAGATAAGATTAGGAAAAAGAATATGCAAATTTGCAGGATTACTGTAATAATTAATTTTTAAAAATAGCATTTTAAGATCTGCTAACTGTTGTTCTACAGTCATATAATATTTAGATGCAAAGAAGCTGGGAGTTGGATATTGGTCCATGATAATGGTAGAGATAAATAAATTCGTAAGAATTATCAAACATGAAATAGCTTACCTCTTAATGAAAAAATATCTAGACTTTTTGTATAAAAGATCTCCACTGAACTTTGTATTTTTATTCAAAGACACTTAATCGTATTTTTCCTGAATTTCTTTGGATGTCACAAACAGAACTGACAAGACTCTTGTGTTTCCTGCGACTCACATCCCTCGACTGACGATATGATTGTGAACAGTCAGAGTTTACTTGTTTGAAATTCTTCATTTGCAATTAAAAAGCATCAGAGAATGAAAAGCTTAAGGAATTAACTTGAACATTTAAAGATGACAGCATTTTGTACACTACATTAACATTAAGATTCTTATTTTGTAGGAAAATATCTTTTGGATATTTGCGTTCAAATGGAGATACCGTGGAAACTCAGTTGTCTTTTTCCAAAAGGGAAGGGAGAGAAATTGTGAAGACAAAAGAGAATTTTATGGTTAGGTGAAATCAAAATTAGTTAAAGTAGGGATCTTTTTTCGTGCATGAGTCAAGCTGCCCATTTACACGTGTCTGACCTTTTATACATGAGCGTAGAAATTACATCCATAAAAAGGGATCTTTCTACAAAGTCCATTGAGAATTGTTCAATGAATTGAATAGAACATGAGATTAAATTGGCGGAACGCATCATATTTGAAAAGTGGTAGATTGTGCTCCTCTATGGTGAATGTAATTTCATTTAAATCGTCTTGCCGGTTATTGTGAAAAAGAGAGATGTTATGGAAATATTCTCGCCATTGAACAATAATTAAATATAATTCTACTACGACTCGGAACTGTTCATTTTAAGAGAAGAATTAAATGTAGAAGAACAATCCCATATAACATGAGGTTCTGTCCTATCTGTATTCCACACTAATGGAAATTTTGACATTTCATCTCGAAAAAGAGGGAATGAAGCTCTGCTTCTGAACATTTCTGCGAAAAAATAAGGCAAGCCAAATTCAGAATATTCGGGATTTCCCTGAAAGAGTTGTGTCCTAATGCCTTTTAATGAAGATTTTAATAAGTTTTCTTCATGAGGAAGAGTTTCTTGTAATACAGAACTAGGAAATTCAAGCACCGACTGAAAGTCTTTGAGTGGAATCCCTTCCAGATCTTGATAATTAAAAACAAATATCAGAGGGAAAAGATAGAATCCTCTTTCTTTTAAACCTGTTTTATTTACTTCTGTCAGTGTCACTGTTTGTTGGTGATACACAGCTAGAATATAGTTATCTGTATTATATTTTTTCTCAAAAATCAGTATACCATTTTCTACATCCCATTTGTTGGTAAGATTTTGTCGAAAGGTCTGAATTAAACGAATCTGTTTGCATTCAAGAATGTGCATGATGTTTTTGTTTGTCTTATTTGCCAATAACGTTTCGAAATATTTGATAATATAATGCAAAGATTATTCTCCTACTGAATCTTCCTTGGATTGGGAAGGGTGTTCAATTATAATGCCATATAATCTGATATCCACAACCTTTTCATTATTTATCCAATGGTCAATCTTATTACGCATGTATTTTTGAAATTCCTCACCCTCGATCGTTATGGAAAATTTATAATGAGAAATGTTTTCTGACATAATTCCCTGAAGATCGGCCAAGATAATTATGTGATATCTTCCTAACTTTTCCATTATAAGATTACTAATATCATGTTTGGGATTACTTTTATTTTCCACTAATAATGGTATCGTTCTTATGATATCATCAGGATAAGTTTTCAAAAGCAATCTCACCCTATACGAATCTGGAACTTCCGCCATATTCACAATAATAATTATATGTAGTTTGTAATTTCTATTGAGTAAGATTACCGTCTTCTATACTAATGCAGTTGACCTTATGCGTCTCATAGCAATATTTGGCTAATTTCTGCGCTTTAGCTAAGAAGGGCTTATCTTCACACAAAACTGTATAATCATCATTGTCTAGGTAGGGTAATACTATAAAAGGACCTTCAGTAAGAGGAATCATGTGAATCTTATATTCTAATAATGTATTTAAAACTTGTGCTATAATATTTTCTGGAGGATTAGTATGGTTTACAATTTCTAAAGATAATGGATAATTAAGATGAAAAGGATGAGTCTCAAAAATGACCTGTACGTTATAAATATGCTTAGCCATTATATGACCTGAACTTCTACAACCTTAATATCAATAACGTCTTGTTGAGAAATCCATTTTGCGAATATTACACCTATTTGATTTCTGAAAGGCTTACCATTTAAAAGAATTGAATAATTACTAGCATCTGTCTCAATTAGATCTGTTAAAAATCCTGTTTTCTCTGGTAATATGCAAATTGAGTAATTGCGAATATTACTAATAATTTCATCTAAAATATTAATTCTAGGCTGTGTCTTATTAACTACCGTAATTGGAACAGTTCTAAGAATATTATGGGGTAAAGTATTAAAAACTATATTAAGATTATAAACTTCCTGAGCCATGTTATAAAGCTAAGTATAAATATAAATTTGAATAATTAGCTTATTAAGACAAAAATAATTTACTTACCATTGTTGACGAGGAAGCTAGAAGCGATGTAATCTTCAGAGAAACTTTCATTGAAAATATTTTCTGTCTGTTTTTAAATACGTTTTTATGATAACGACAGAGTTTGATTATTGTGTTGGAAATGAAGAGAAACAAATTGCACGTCTTTTACACCTTCGGAGTTTACCCAACTGCGTACTAGTTGTAAAAATTCGAGTTGAAATTCACGTGTATTAAGGTAAAATGTAATGTCTTCTATAAGAGTTGAAAATATACCAAATCCCGATTGAGATCCGAAAACCACGTAATATTCTTTAAAATAATTCACAATATCTTGTTCAATATTACGTTTAGGTAACGTATTATTAATCACAATTGCCTCTAAAGTATGGGTCTTATTATTGGGTTGAGTTTGTATTTGTAATTGGATATTATATCTCACTTGAGCCATTCTCCATTCCTGATATTAAAAAGAATGTGAAGAAGAACACGTGTCAATAGCACGCGTTGATGAACAATAAAATTCTAAAAATAACTTTTTAGGACTGGCAACTTGTTGAAGTATACTTGATCCGCAGTAGGGGAGAAAGAAAAATGAATGGAAAAAGGGGAAAAATAAGGGCTTATATCCAATATATTGTTTGTCTAGCAAGAGAGCACACCCCAATTCGAAGGGTAACTTTTTGCTTTTGTAACACAAGGGAGAGTGTACAAGTCAACTAGTGTCTTTGTAAAGGAACAATTGCCTACTGTCAAATAAAATGCTTCTTGAGACCCTTTATAGGTAATTGACAAAAGGTTTGGACGAAAGGGCTGACATAATTAGAATGAATATAATACCTACGCATGTCTCCGTACTAAATGTTGTAAGGGAAAGCATCTGCCTAAAGGGAGATTCCATGTAAAAATGTTTCATGTGTAATACGAAATGATTCGTTTTATTAAATAATTTCCAAGGACTTAAACATGTCTACGTCAGTCATAAGGCCATGAGTCAGAATCGTCGGTGGAAGATAAATCGTCTAACGAGGGCATGGGAGTATGAAATATGTTAGCTATAAATGGAGTTGTTTTATCCGTATACATTTGTATCGGAAATTGAATCATTTCACGAATAAAAACAGGGAATGTAGCCCGACTTCTAAACATCTCAGCTATTATGAACGACATTCCAAATCGTTTTTTATCATGATATGAATAATGGAGTTGTTTTTTAACAGCGTCTAATATTGTTTGGAAGAATGTAAATTCACTTGAAGGACCCGAAAGAGACATGGAGGAGGGTAATACGTGATATGATTGAAAATGTTCTAACAGGATTCCTGTTGCATCTTCCTCGTTAAAAACAAATATTATTGGGAAAAGGTAGAAACCTGTGCTCTTTATGTCGTCTGATCTTACTTCGAGAAGCGTTATTGACTCTTGGTAATATATTGCAATTATATATTTATCAGAGCCCGCCATTTTTTCTAATATTACTATGCCGTCCTCTACATTCCATTTATTATCTAATCGTTCCCTAAAAGTCTTAATTAACGGAAGTTGTTTACATTTCATGAAATACATGTTGGAATTTTTTCTTTCGTTATCTCATTATTAATTGAACCGGAAAAAGTATATTCATTAATTAATCTTTTAATTACCTTTAATTAAGTGTAACGACGCAATTAACTTTCACATAGTTAAAGTATTCATTTAATTATGAATAATCTCCTTTCATAAAAACATTGTTAATAAAACCGAGTTCCAAAATTTGTTTTATAATATCTCTTGCCCAAAGTAGTGGCAAATTTGTATGGAGAAATACAAGGGGTAAATAGAGCACGTACCACAAGGAAGGGTTCAGTTCTAAAAATAACTTCCTAAACCAGCCCTATTCAATTCAGGCACGCGTCACTTGTGGAATACACTTGAAGGTTGAGAGGGTTGAAAGGGTAATTAAAAATTTGAGTGTTTGTTATGAATACCCATTGTATATCCCCATTGAGAATACAAAAGGATGGGTCTTTTGTGTAAAAAGGTCCTTTGTATAAAAAGGTCTTTTTGTATAAAAAGGGTCTTTTGTGTAGAAAGGGTCCCCTAACTTCCCTACTAATGTACTGGTTTGTACTTATAGTAGCATGAGTGAAAAAGAGAAGATGTTATAGGGAAGTTGTGCGGAGATCAGATATTCATGAAGACTCAGCCTTCCGTATTATGGGGCAAGTTGAACCTATTCCTTTTTATATTGGGTATTACTCAAAACTTACTATTTTTCTGCTATAACGTGTACATCCTCGTACTTCTTTGTATAAAATGAATGGCGCGAACGAAAAATTCTTTTGTTTATCCTTTTAATTAATTAATGTGGTTAATTAAAAATGCATAATTAATTATTAAATATTATCGTATGATTTTTTATGAATAAATTAACAGTAAATATAAATAATGTCGTGTATCCCTCTTGCTGTAAGAGGACCACAATCAAAAAATCTGGGTTTCTTTCAATGTCTCTACCGCCTATCCCTATCAATGAAAATATAAATACTCCTGCTTTTATACAGAATAAGGAGCGAATTGAAACTGCCTGATAGTAATACTGTTAGAGTTATATTGATGTTTCCATTCAGAAATTTGTGCTTCCATAAGCTGATGAAACTCATGCCCTTCGATTTCTAATGACATATCAATGGGTTCAAAATATTCTATGGAATAGGAAGTGGTGCTCAAAATGTTAATTTTGTAATCAAGGAAAAATCTAATTATATCCTCACGAATATCACGCGGTGGATCCGAGAGATTCTTGATTTGAACCGTTATATCTCGTTCAAGATGAAAAGGTTGTAATTTAAACTTCACGTACACTTTATAAACGGTAGGTATCATTTTTGCTTGCTCTTCAAAACAACAGTTTATACTGAGCACACAGTACTTGAACGGTGCACTGCATCACTTCAAAGAAGAGAATGAACTGAATACCAAAAAGGGGTGCAACTACCCTTATTTGAAGTATATTTTGGATGGGGTGAATAAATTTTAACCCTTTTATGGTAAAGTCAAACTGAGCGTTTCCCTACTCCTGCTTCAATGAAACTCGTTATGTGTTACCCTATCGTAAACCTAACCTTAGCCTTTCGACAGTATAAAATTGATTATTAAAAGAGCTTTTACTCTAATGAATCATATTTCTTTAGTCATTCTAACGCTTATTAATATTTCACTGCTCCCGTTATAATTATCAATATATTTTGTTACGTTAGAATAACTACCAAAGTAATTTTTATACCTTTAATCCTTATAATATTATTACCTTAAATATTTGAAAATTTACACATTAGGCTGCATTTGTCTCTTGTGTTTTGCAAGAATTCTAATTCTGCCTTGTCATAAGTGTTTCCTGATTAGAAAGAGATTCTTTCATCAACTGAGCTGGGTAAGCCTTTGGAGGAGACTTGAGAGAATAATGCAATATTGCATTAGAAGAGTTAGATGCACAGGGTAGTGTTGAAGTGGGATCCATTAATTTTTTTGCTGCTATTTGTCGTTGTAAAGTAGGACTTTCTGGCCATGTAAGATCTACATAATTATGTGGATGTCTAGTTACCTTAACTGTGTGTGTTGGTGATGGATGAGGGTCATAATGTACAAAGGTTTCATGATCAGTCAAACTATTTGTGTGTTTTCGAATGGTTTTCTTGATAAGCTGAACTAATTTGTATATAGCGATTCCAAAAAGAAGTATGATGGCAGCATGTAACAAGATTTCTAGATAAAGTGGCATACTGGAAGTTGCTATCAATGGAGATGTCGTCTGTGCTTTCACCATTCGAAAATAGAGTGGTAAGACCAGATATAGATGTCGTAAATAAAATGCAAGTAGAGAAATAGCCAAAACTAATAATATGTCAAAGAACACGCTAATATAATTGATCTTTTTATAGTGTGTGTTAACTAATTCTGGAAAGGAAGAAATTTGTGCATTAGCTTCCATTTCTTTCTGCATTTGTAGTTCAAAGGGATTAAATGAATCATTTCTTAAAGGAAAGTTAATAAAATCAGAGGTATAATTATTTTCCTTTATTTCTTCGAAATCATCTGGTTGGATGTAAATTAATGGAACAAAGGGTACTGTTTTGACAGTAGTATTGAAGCAAGGGAGTGTTCTGAAAAAGTTATCAATGGAATGTAAACCATCTATTTTACAACTACATGGTGAAGAAATAAATAATGAGAATTGATTAGCAAATTTTGGTATTTGGCCACTTACATTCTTTATATAATATCCATTTTCTAGTCTTGAACATGTTATGTTTGCTTCTGGAGGTGGATACGTAATGTAGAACTGTGCGTTGTCAATAAAGGTTATACGTGTATGATTAGAGTTGGTTACTTTAAATGAACAATCCTGGACTAATTCATGTAAGTGTGAGTTGAAAAGATAATGTAAACACTTATCATTGGGTCGATGTATAAATTGTGGTAAAGAGATATGACAAAGACCTGTATCATAGACACCACATCTGAGTGCTTCGATTTGAGAAAATGGTAATAATTGTTCTCCATTTTTTAATACTAATTCCGTATCTAGTTTCATCTCATAAGTCTTATGTTGAAATGCTTGTGGCACCGGAATCAATTGAAATAATTGGTAATTTTCATCTTTATGTCTCAGAGGAACTTTCAAAAGCATATTGATAGTATAGGGAGTAATGATGCATGATACAAGTTTGTGTTCATAATAAGCGAATACATTATCTCCAAATGGAAAGATGAAGTCAAAATTATGTATGTATGCCTGTAAATGAGATAATTCCTTATCTAATAAATTATAAGTAATAACTGAAGGAGAAAGTTGTTGATCCTGACAAATCCTACGAGCAAGATTTTCTCTATTTATAATAAATTCAAGTTGTGCCGTATAGGCCAATTCTAATAAAAATGTAGCCAGCGTGTATGTTGTATGAGACATGTGCTCTGTTATTTCATGCTCTTCTAAACGTAACGCATTATTCATTGCGGTGGTGATATTTTTTAATCCCTGCTCTAACATTTGAATTTGTTTAGCTTCTCTAAAAACAAACTGTCCATGTTGAGATAATTCTCCTCTAAATTTTCTCACTATATCCGACATTTTAGCCGTAGTATGAGATAGCATATCTACGTCTTCTGTTGTAGCCATGCCGAAAAGCAATTTATTAATTTGTCCAACGAATGGAATGTGCCAAGTATCTCTTTTAAACTTATGTTGACGAAAACCATGAGAAGAGGAAATTAACATTGTTTCGTAATTTTTCATTTCTTGCCTAAATACATTATATAACCCACAAGTTTTTTCACCTTGAGTGCACTTGTAATTTACACCGCGTGGAATTGCAAATTTGTGAGTGAGTGGCACTTGAAATTGTATAATTGCATGCGAAGTGTATACTTTGGCAGGAAGTTTAAGTTTATGAACTCCATTAAAATACATAATATCTGGTAAGTCTTTTTGATCTAATGCTGCAGCGATTTTATCATGATGAGTTGCTGCGATTGCTGTTACCGTAATTAATAATAAAAATCGTAAAATAAGATGTAAATCCATAATGGATAACTAAAGATGAAAAGTTTTATAAGATCTTGGCTTACTAGTATGACGTCCGCGTTGTGTGGTATATTCTACTCTGTCACTGGTCGAGGTGTGTGTAATATTCTGTATGTCCGTATGGCCTATATCTGAACCTGCTTGTTTTTCCTCTGGTGTGCACTGCTGCACTCTCTCAGAATGACTGAGGGATGGGTCATCTTGTGTGGGTGTTGGAGTAAATATTGAGGAGCTATATTGTTCATGATCAGTCAAGCTACATTCAGTCTCCTCATTATGAGAAAATTGAAATGCCGGAACACTAGAGCTAGTTTCTACAGAAGAGCCCTTTAAAAATTTATATACATTTGCAAGGCACAAAATCACAGAGGAGATATAAACACCATCTGTACCTTCAATTTCCTTCAAACATGCTATAGGTTTGAGTAAATGATCTGTTTGAATGTACTCCGAAATAATCATGATCGCATAATATAATGAAAGAGAAATATGTAAGTTACCATGAAAATGAATGTGTTTATAGGGTAACGTATTTTGTTGTATTAAAAAATGTAGTATTTCTACGCAAAAAGTATTTTGTTGGTGTTTAGTTATTGTAGGAGAAATAAAAACCTTTAGTAGAATTTTATTTTCATGTGCTACCTTGCAGATTGAGGCTAAATCCTTTAAACCTGGAGAAAATTCAGAAAATTCTTGAAATACTTGTAAAGGAGAAAATAATTCATCAGCCTGTTCATAGAATGCTACGAAAACACTCTGTGCTCGCATTTCTTTTATTAAGTCTTCCGGTAATTTGTGATGATAATATAAATTATATTGCAATTGTTTATGATCATGCTTATATACATTTGTTACGTCACTAACCTTTTTTATGTTATGAAGATGTAAAGTTTTTTCCAATGATTCTACTGTAGAGTTGTGAAGAATAAACTTTTTATATAATGCTAAAACTTCATCCACTTCAAAAAGTTCATCATCAGAGTTTTCTGAATATGTTAAGGGGTAACGAAATGGTTTAAGTCTCTGTACTGGAATTATGTCCAATTTTCCATTAGGAAACTGAATTTGATAGTTTAGATCAGAGATTGGCTTTACAACAGTATAAGGGCCCAGAAAAGAATGCTTATATTTCTTGATTTGGGTAGATTTTACCACTGGATCTGACACTAAAACCGAGTCCCCTGTTGAATATTTATAATTTTCATGAGATTTATTAAATTTATCCCTCATTTTAGCTCTTATTTTCTTCAAACGTTCAAAAATTAATTGTCGAATTTTAGGTAATTCTTCAAGTGCTTTAAACCTTTCGGATGGAGAAATGTTAGGTTGAAAAATATTGACTAGTGGAGGAGGTCTTTTACCAAACACTATGAAATACGGATTTGTGCCTAAATTGACGTTTAAACTTGTATTATAAATATATTTAGCTAACATTAGATATGATATCCACTGTGATTCATTACCGTATTGATGTAATATTGAGCGAAGAATAGAGATAATGACCGCATTTGTTCTCTCTACTAAATTGCTACGAGGGGAATAACTTACTGTTGGTTTTAGCTCAGTATCAAAATATTTTAGTAAACTTTTTACGGTAGATGAAAGAAATGCAGTCCCCCTATCGCTGGTAATTAATTTGCTCGGACCATAGCGTGTGATAATTTGTTCGAATAATATTTTTGCTACTTCATCTGCACCTACGGTATGGCAAGGAAAAATTTCTAAAAACTTGCTATACATGCATATTATTACTAACAAATATTTTTCTCCTGTTGCAGCAGGAATACGAAGAGGGCCGACATGGTCGATGCTTAGTGTTGTGAAAGGGAGGGGAACCACTTGAATATTAGTTATTTGTCCCTGCTTAGCTCTCATCATGCGCTTTGTAAACTGGCAAGTGTGACATGTGGTCACAAATGCATAACAATCACTAAGACTGTTTGGCCAATAATAATGTTCACATATTTTAGCATATGTAGATTGAATGCTACGGTGTCCTCCTAGAGTAGAATGATATGTTTTCAAAATTGAATGCTGCAGTGGTTTAGGAATGACTATTCGTTTAAATCCAAGTTTAATATTATATAATATCCCATCGATTAGAGAGAAATGTTTTTTATCATCGGCTTTTAGGATACTCTGGCAAAACTTATCTCGATTTTGTAAATCAATTAATGTTTCTGCTAATAATTCTGAGGAATCATTCTCATCGCACGAAGACTGTGAAAAATTTAAAAAATAAGTAAGAGCATGAATGTGCTCAGAAGATTTTACTTCTATATTAGTAGGAAAGGAATATCGACTAAGAAAATCAGCTACTATTTGGTCTTTACCTTTAATATATTTAATCGTTAAATCATAAGCTGATAAAGCTAGCGCATAACGTAACATGAGTCTGTTACTCTTGATAGAGGAAGACATAAAATTTGGTTGCGCTAGACTTTTATGATCTGTATAAACTGTTACATGACGTCCAAAGACATATTGATGCCAATGTATAACTGATAGATAAATAGTCAAAAATTCTTTAAAAGTAACGGAATAACTAATTTGTGTCTTTGAGAATTTACCACTGTAATATTCAATTACATGACGCTTTTCACCCTTCGTTTGTGTGAGGATAGCCCCAAAATGAGCATGAGATGAATCACAAAAGAGATCTAAATCGAGTGAGGGATCATACTGTTGAATAACAGGATTAGTAGTCAGTAATTGTTTGAGATTATTAAAAGCTTTTTCACAGTCATCATTCCATATTAAATCACTTTTTTGATGTAATAATTTATGCAATGGGGTGCATATTTGAGATAGATTTGGAATCATACGAGAATAGAAATTTAACATCCCTAAGAATGATTGTAATTGTTTAATAGATGTTGGACGGGGTAATTCGCGAATAGCTTTGATTTTATCGGGCAACGCTTCTATTTTTTCGCCATCTACCATATATCCTAAAATCTGTATTTTTGGGTATCCAAAGAAGGATTTAGTAGGTGAAAAATGAAAGTTATATTTCCTAGCTCTGGCGAAACAGAGTTTCAAATGTTCTATGTGTTCTTCAAAGGTAAATGATCTTAGACAAAGGTCATCTATATATAATATAGCAAAATCGAATAAGTATCCTTTAAATGCTTTGTTAACAGCGTGTTGAAAACGAGAAGGACTTATCTTCCATCCCATTACATAGCGTAAAAAGGAGTAAGAACCACGTGACGTAATAATTGTACATACCTCTTGATCTTCTTTAGGTAATGGAAGCTGAAAAAAGCCCTCTGAAAAGTCGACAGAAGAGAAGAATTTGCCTCCTCTGAGTACATTTAGAAGTGTATTTATGCGTGGTAAGTACACGCTTGCCCCTTCAATGCAAGAATTCGCATAACGAAGGTCGACCACAACCCTCATCTTTGGGTTAGGGTTATTTGGAGTGGCTTTACGGGGTACCGCAAATACTGGTGCTCCCCAAACTGAATTACTTTCTCGTATAATATTATTTTTTAATTTGTCCTCAATATCCTCTTGAATAGCAATATTTTCTTTTTCAGAATAATTATATGGGGGAAAAATCTTTGGTTGTGCTCCTGGCTTAAGAGTCATCGGAGCGGATTGAATGGTAGAAGGGGTGAGAATTTCTCCCTTTTCATGAAATATATCCGCATTATCCAACAGTAATTTAGTCAAAACTTGTCTTTGCTCTTCGGGTAAATCAGGATTAACTGCTGCAATTGCATGCTCCTGAGTGATAGAGTAAGAGCAATGAATTGGTTGATAAATTTCATCATATGAAATCATCATAACTTGATTTGGATAAATAACTTGAAGGGTTTCAAGTGGATTAAAAGCTATACAAAAATTTTCATTTTCTATATTTACTATACCCAAAATCTCCATACCATGAGTATGACTTGTGATGAATTGGGTATCCGTATCCAGATCTTCGCCTTTTAAGAGAATTAGTTCTACCTCTCCCGAATCTATAACTGTCTGATTTACGGCTCGTAATTTAATAGTTTTGTCCGTATCCAACAATCTCTCAAATGAGCTTAAAAAAGAATAAGCTTGAGGAGTAAATGGTATCTTATTACCATCCTGAAATATTAATTCCCTGTCTCTAAAATTTAATATTAACTTGTGATGTATTAACATATCTAAGCCTAATAATGCAGAAAATGGAGGTCTAATCGGTAAAATATAAAATCGACATCTTAAAATATAGTCATTAATCTTTACATCTAAAATAACTTGTGAATTAATTTCTAATACTTTAGCAGCTATTCCCATGATACGCAGAGGTGGGGAAACTATCTCTGTTTTATCATGAACGATATCTGGTGAAAGTAACGATAAAGAGCTGCCGCTATCTAAAATCATATTTTCTTGTTTGTCCCCAATGAAAACTGAAATAGTAAGTAATTCTGTACGCGTAGTCGGAAAAGTAGAATGAAAGGTGTGAGAGGCTAATGTCGGATAAGACATAAATTCGGGTAGATTAGTATTTCACGATGGATTTTGTAACGGAGGACGAGGTGGATATGCATTGGGATGTCTCATATTATTATTATTACTATCTGGCATACGATTTCCCATATTATTATTGTTGTTATTATGATATGTCCTGGGACGCCAGCGACTATAAGGCGTACTATTATAATATCTCGGTGTGCCTCTATAAAAATTATTTCTTGGGGCATATTGAGAATTGTTTCCAGCGTTATAAGAGGGTTGTTGCGAAGGAAATCTTATTTGCCTTGGATCACGTTGACGCTGACGCTGTGACAATTGTATCTCAATTCGACCCAATCTTTCTATTATCTGCGAAAGATCCGTGGAAACTACATTAGCTTCTGGATTTAAAGTAGGAGTCTGATCTGACATAGAAAGAAACACTAACTCATTATTGCTATGCGAGATTTCAGCTTTTTGAATATTATTTGCTTCATCTACGCTATGCAATTTTTGAAATAGTTCAGTTAAAGTGGCTGGGTTCATTGTCATGAACATTAATCTAAGATTTGGTTGTAACCCTCGTAAAATATGCTGAATACGTGTTTGTTGTGGCATATTCTCATCAAGTTGAGAACACATTAGATCAACTGAAGTGGCATAAGTGCTTGCCTTTTCACCAGCTTTTTGCTTTTTATGAAGCAATTCTATTTCAAGATGTGATTTATATGCAGGTCCGCTCGTGGACTGTAAAAATTCATTTTTTAATTCATCCCATGATAAGTCTGGGAGCTTGTCACGTTTTCTTCTTTCAGTAAGAGAAATATACCAATCCAATTTTTCGCTATTTAAAAATGTAGGCAAAAGCAACCTTTTTGTTCCCTCATTCCATTGATTAGCTGCGCTTGCTAATTCATATAATTTCATGAACCTAGAAGGGGTGTCTGTGGAAGAGTAAATTGGAGGCTTACATATTAATCTGACTGGTGCGGTGGGGGGAACTAATACAGGATTTGGTGGTGGAGGAATAGCTAACGAACCAGCCTGTCCTGCCTGAATTTGTAACGGGTTTGAAGGATTTGCTACAGGATTGATTGGATCGACCGGAGGGGTGTTAATGACAAGCGGGTTAGACACATTGGAATTGTTAGCAACGTTTCCTTCTTGCATGATGCTATCGGCAATAGAGGGATATACAGAAGAATTAATAGATAATGTTTCAGGCGAGCTTCTTCCTGGAGGAAGGTTAATTAAATTATCGAAATGTATTCGAAACCTTGAGTGAGAAGGTGAAATCTCGTATGGGTTTACCCCAGTAGTGTTACTATTTTGTGATAATAATGGTCTTAATGGGGAGCTTCCTGAAGAAAATTGATTATCTCCCAAATTTAAATTATCACGGGTAATTTCTGATATGGTAAAAGGATTTTCCTCTTCTTCTATACCTTGTTCACGTAATTGAGACATGAAGAAGTTAATATGCACATAATTATGTTATAAAAAGAGATAGTAAAACGTTTTTCTGACCTTTGATGATGAATCACAGCATACTGACGCGGTATCACAGGTCGTTGAGGAAGAGACACTGCACTTGATGATGAATCTCACGGTTTTAGTCAATCAATCACGACAATGTTGATATTCACGGAAATCACAAGTGAATTTAAGACAGGTTATATTGAAGAAACTCGGAGCATGAAGAAGTTAATATGCACATAATTATGTTATAAAAAGAGATAGTAAAACGTTTTTCTGACCTTTGATGATGAATCAC